>WAAD01018866.1:67358-90540 GCA_013389945.1 Fregata magnificens
AGTGCAAATACACTTATTTCAGGTGTGAGTGGTAAAGGTAATTAATTGTTTGTGACCTGCTATTCAGAATAATTAACTGTTCTATGAAGCATGGGGTTCAATATCATTGAAGGTATTTAAGCATCCAGCATGGATCTAAATAATCCTCTGAAGATCTGGACATAAGGTTGTCCCTCAGGCAGTTCATCTTAGCCAAGTTCTATCTCACATGACACTGGGACATCTACAGTCAGACTAATTACCGGGTTCACCTAGCTGTATGCATTGTCTGTATAGTTGCCTACATCTGGCTATGAACTTTCGGCTCTCTGACAACTCACTGACAAGAGATAGTTGCCTCCAGAGAAAAATTCGTCTCATGTCTCCTTTGGGACTAATTGTGCTGTAAAAATTCATGTGCAAATATAGTCATCAGCTTTAGACATCTGCATCCCAACTTTGGTACCCAAAGAACTTTGGTAAAAGTATTATGAACTTTCTATGAGAAAACTCAGAGATGCTTTGGCAGGACTGTGTGAGGAATTCAGTGCTGATGTTGACTGTCCCCCCCCACCGCTGCCTTGCTCTGTGAATAAATATCTAAGCCTACTAAACATCTTTTCAGAGCACTAAATTCACACTCCAAACACTAACTTTCTTTCCTTCCTTTCACCATTGCTCATATTGGCGTTCACCACTCTTCTTCTTAGCTTCCTGCCAGTGACTAAACTTTCAATTATTTCAACTGTCCTGTATTATTCCTCTGATGTTTTTTATCAGTACGTAGCTCATAATTCATAGGCTCCTGGTATGCTCTTTCTGACCTGAACCTGCCGTGGTTCTTACTGGTTCCATAACGGTTTTCCTTCACACATTAATTGTAATCACTAGATTTTCAGCCATAAATGCAAAAATTAGCCAAATGAGTTATAGTTCACCTGGCAGTTTCTTTGTGTCCCTCCTTTTTTGTGAACAATTTTTGCATTCCACTTCCAGAAGAAGTGTCTTTTACTCTCTGTGGAGAGATAATTCTGGTTTTGAGAAGCAATTTTACATAAACATCCTGTCATCAGTAAGTCTGCTTTCTACTGCTTTAACCAGCTTTTCTAGTGAATCTGTTTGAGATCCTTATATTCAAGGTTAAAAAATTACTAACTTTCCCTAAAAAGTCATAAGGGGATGGTATCCATAATACTAACTATTTTGTAAATAGGCTGGGTACCAACTCAAAAAGGTAAGATTGAACCTTCTCCTGATCATATGACCTCAAACTTCTCTTGCACTAGTTTAAATTTCACTGTGGGAGATTTATATAATTAGCTCATTAGTCTTGTCTCTTAATTTCACTTAGCAACACATGGTTATTGAGCAAGTGACTTTCTGGAGGGGTTTTCTTTATTGTAAATACTAACTTACAAGAGTGTAGCTCACTGTAGCTCTGACAGCAGATTTTCCCTGCAATACTGTGTCTTCTATCATTCTTCTGACTCTGATACAACCTCTAACACTTCTCTCTCCTTACTAGCTTAAGATTGTCTCCAAGTAGACTGTTTTAGCTGCCTGGTATAAATGATGGAGAGAAGTGACTGCATGAGCGTCAGACATAGATTGCAAATACATGGTTGCATTTCGGTTCGCATCCATGATACACTGACTCCAGTCTATCAGTCATTGCTCTTAGTGTCTTCCTCTTGTAAATTCTACCAGGCCATATGCCAGTCATGACTCCTCTACAGCACTTGTTTTCCTTTAATTTCTTCCTGCATTCAGGAATATCTCTGGCAGAAATCCTGCCACAATACTGATTTTTTTACTCTCCTAATCCAGTTCTGCCATCTTCTAAGCTAAATGTTTCAGCACTTTCAGTTTATTTGACTCATGTGCTCTTTGTATCCCACACAAATAATTTGCCGTCATTTTCAAGGTTGTCTTACATTTTTCTCACTCTACCTGTCTTTTTCACTAATGCAAACTTTATTTGCTGAATTTTCAAACACCTTCATACTTTCTCCTAGTCTGGCCACGCTTTAGAGGAACCCAATTTAAACAACCACAAAGCTACCTCAGTATTCAATATTCCTTAAAATCCAACTTCAGAAGGTTCTTTTGTTGAGACCTATTAGAAATGATGACTTATGAATAGGCAGTAGAGCACTCACATAATTTCCATCAGGTGTTTCTGTCATGATCCGCATTGCCTAGTTAATTTATATGAACCTTGGACATTCCTGTCTGTCTATGCACATCCTACTTTGTTCCCTGAGATAAATTATGTGCTTTTTCATTCAGAGAGTGTGGTTTTGGTTTGTGTCTATACAGTGTCTAGTATTAGTCCATTAATGGACATTAATGCAATCACACCCATCAAGATGATGATAAATCTTTTACAGTAGCTATGTTTGGCCATTGATGTAGGAGGTGAGACATTACTAGGCATAGTTCATTATATATGTTAAGCCAGAGAACAGTTTATTATGTTGCTTAAAATGCAATATGCTACAGATCTCACTAGGACACCAAAATTTAAAAAAAAAAAAAAAAGTTTTATTCAGAATAGAAAATCCACCATCTGGGTATTGATGCTATGATTCTGCTGATAACATCTATTATAATCCTCTAAGATGCATTTGTCAGTATGAAACCATGAATTCTTATAGATATTTGTGCGGGGCTTTTTCAGATTATACACTAGACTTAAATTAAATCCATTAATTATTTCTGCTCTTCAGGAGCTAAAAACAAGTCCTCAATTTCTTTTCTGTCACTTGTTGATGTTCAGAGTTTCAATGAGCAACGTTCATATGATAAATGTGTGCTAACATTTTACTTGTACTTATTTGCAACTACGTAATGCAAGAAGGCTTCCATTTTCTAATTCTAGTCTACTTTTAAAGAGTTCTATATTCAAGCCTGTGGAAATACCAAGTTAACAAAATCTGCTTCTTTACACCCGTGTAATGCTATCTTTCAATTAATATGTCCTGCATTGTCATATAAGGAGGCATAATTTGACTAGGTGGTAATGTTATGTCCAACTGCATCAGTCTGAGCTAATCAGAAACTTCAATAATACATGAATCTCCTGCCCTTTGCCCTCCTTCCAAAAGGAAGACCATTTGGTCTTTGTAATGAGTGCACTGAGTTTGAAAATGGTTCCCAAACAAATGTTCCCAGATGGCTGGCTGTACTGTTTAAAAGTAGTCAAACAGTCAAAGCAGCCATTTAATAAAAATAAAAGACATTTTCCTTTTGGATCTGCATTTGCATGCATAATTGGGACTCTTGCGCATTTTCATATGCAGTGGAGAATGTTGTGAAAGAGATTTTAATTTATTTTGACAACCTGATTGTATTTGGAAGATACCAGGAGATGAAAAAGGTTGTCTGAGAAAGTTAAACCACACAGAAGGTCAGGGGCAAGAGCTAACAACTGATAAATTCTTCTTTGAAATTCCCAAGGAGCATCAGACTGTGAGAGGCATAGGACCGCAAGAAGGAAGAAACTCAGAAACTGATTTACTTTTTTACCTTTGTCATCTCACCCGTTAGACAGCTCAGATGTCTTGGAGTGACAAGTAGCAACACATGAGGAAATAACAACTGTGATAAAGTCACTATCAACAAGATTTAGCTCACTTAACTTTAGGTATGCAATAGCCAATTGTTGAGGCTCCTCATGCAGCCAATGGAAGGAGAGCTGCTTCCTGAGTGTGATTCATTCTGTCAGTCTTGGACGCTCAGATGGAATCAACCTGTGCATACTTAACTCTCTCTGTTAGATGCAGCCTACATAATTACAATATTTAGCCCAAAGACTTACATATTAGATTTCTTGATGAGATGAATCCTTATACGATATCATCAAGAGACACCGTGAAAATAAATCAAAATGTAAATGCAAGAGACTAATGGGATTCCGGAAAGCCTTTCGTTGAGAAACAGATTTGATGAGAGATGAAACCTTTCAAGAAATACTTTCTGATTTCTCACTTTTAGTTTCTCTTGAACACAGGAATTCCTTTGGCCTAAGGGGTTGTTTGGAAGGTTAAAGGATGAGATTATAGACAGAATTTGAAGACAAAAGAATCATAGCTGTAAATTTGCCAGATTGGAATTGAGATTGGGCGGATGGGGCAAGAAAACAGATCTAACAAAGGATTATTTACTGGAAAAGAAAGAGAATGAGAGTGACACAATGAACTGGTGGTTAAGTTCTTCCTTGTCCCTGCCTCAAGAGAAGACTTGGAGCTCTTCTCTCCACCTGTCTCCCCAAACACACATGCACACGTTTCTGAAAAGGCTGCAGTCCAGTTATTAGAAAGTGAAATCAAAAGGCTTGTTCCCTAACAGCTTATGAAACCAATGTTGTTTTTCAGCAACTTGGGCAAAGAACAGTGCAGAGGTAACTACAGGTTTTTTCTTCTAAAACCTGTTTCTCTGGATGAAGATACCCTGAGATGTATAAAAGCTTTGAAATTAGTCACATGAACTAAACATTAGCGTCTAGTACCTTTTGAGACCAGCTTAGTGCTCCTAGGTTATCTGGTATGGCGAACACTACTACTCTAAAAGGGTGCAGATTTTGTAAATTCTGTACTGAATCTTCCAGCTGCAGACAGACATCCTGCATACCCAAAGGTGTCTCAGATGCCATTTGCTGCATATGTGTACACAACTGAATCACTCCTTCCATGTCACAGAGATTTAGGTCTTCAGCGTGCAGTGGACAGACCTCCAAGAGGGAGGATGCATCTTATTTTAACAATGGTACCTAAGATTAATGGCTCTCTAGAGATGCCTCTCTCTCTCATTGACTACAAAGGAAGACTAGATCACTATTTTAAATGGACACTTCAGTGACATGCAGTTACGGCTGAGATTAATTAGACCGATCCAGAATTAGGTGACTGTGGAATATATATTATGGACTTGGAATCTGCAAAGCTCTTAAATGTTTGAATGAAATTTCTGAAACTGACAACTAATGTTTGCATGTACTTTCACTCCTGGGCAAAATACTGAATTGCCTTCTTTCTTGAAAATTAGGCAGTTTTCAATAATGAACTAAAAAAAAAAAAAAAAGAGAGATGCCTATTTTCACACCAATATATGTTGCTAAAGACGATGTTGTAACCAGTCCTTTTATAAACTCTGACGTCAGTTTACAGAGCCATCAAAAAAACTGACAAACATCCAGTTCTTTATGATGTTTATTATTTAGTATAAGTGAAGCAGAATTTTATTCAGTACATCTCAAGCTAATGTGAGACACATAATAAATATCAGTTCTTTAGTGAGTTCGTTGTAAGCCTCATTTTTGAAAGGTCTTCTAAAAGATAAAAGAATTGCTATGACTTAGATTAGCATCCTACCATGTCATAAATATAAAATAAATCTTTCAATTTAACTATGAGTCTCAGAAACTACCACTCTTACTATGTTAATGAAATCCCTGTTACAATGCAGAAATATAGTTAAATCAATGGAAAGGTGGAACCATTTAATTAAAGAGGTTTTATTAGTACTTCATTCAAAGTAGAGTACAAAAATTTAGCCCATCAATTTTGCTTGTAACAAGAATCCTTTTAACTGGAGGTAAAATTCCTGAAATTCCAGGAATCATAGCTTTAAGAAAAGAAAAGCCTACAGAATAAAATGTTGGGAGTTAGTTTGAAGGTATAGGTGAACACAAGTGACAAGACAACAAAAAATTTATGAGGTTGCATCAGTGTGTAAACTCAAGTAGAAATGGAAAGGAAAACTAGCAAATCAGCCAGAAGTTGTTTGAACTATTACATAGTATCTACATTAACCTCTGAAACGTGTAACATAGGCTCTCTTTACTGTCAGTGGAAAGAAACAGACCCTAAAAGGGTGTAAGTCACTTTACTTATTTTAGATGTCTACCTTAGGATGAGGTGAATTGTTACTTAGAAGAATCTATTTCTCCCCATTGACTATAAAAGAAGATAAGGATAACTACTTTAGGTGTAGACTTTTAAAGTCTTGCCTCAGTCTTTAACAGTCAGACCAGTCATCCCCAGGGTATTCAGCCCCCTGAGGTGGAAGACAGGGACCGAGAGCAGAATAAACCCCTGACAGTCCAGGAGGAAGCAGTCAGCGACCTGCTGCGCCACCTGGACGCTCATAAGTCCATGGGGCCGGATGGGATCCACCCGAGAGTGCTGAGGGAGCTGGCGGAGGAGCTTGCCAAGCCNTGAGGGAACTGGGGTTGTTTAGTCTGGAGAAGAGGAGGCTGAGGGGAGACCTTATCACTCTCTACAACTACCTGAAAGGAGGTTGTAGCAAGGTGGGTGTTGGACTCTTCTCTCAAGTAACTAGTGATAGGACAAGAGGAAATGGCCTCAAGTTGCATCAGGGGAGGTTTAGATTGGATATCAGGAAAAATTTCTTTACCGAAAGAGTCGTTAAACATTGGAACAGGCTGCCCAGAGAGGTTGTGGAGTCACCATCCCTGGAGGCGTTCAAAAAACATGTAGAAGTGGCACTCCAGGGCCTGGTTTATGAGGCATGTTGGTGTTGGGTTGATGGTTGGACTTGATGATCTTAGAGGTCTTTTCCAACCTTAATGATTCTGTGATTCTGAAATTATCCATTAAATAGCAGTCTTGACTTCATTTCCTAAATGTCCTTACTTTGGAGGAACAAAAGGCACACAAGAAGAAAAAGTTCTTAACAAAGATTGCTATGTAATATCTTTTTGTTTATATTATTGAGAACACAGAGGGGGCAACGAAGTGGTTTCACTTAGATTATAAGTGTCAGTGGATTTTGAAAGATTAATTTGCTTTTTAAAAATCCTGCCATAATTTATATTAAATATTAATGACCTTACATGAAGATTAAAGGTATGATAAAGGAAAAAGTAATATTAAAGTTGATAAGCCACCAGTGATTTGACTTGAATTATAATTGCTGTTTTCAGGAAACAAGGATATAAAAAGCAATAAAACATATCTTATACATGAAATGAGATTTTCAAGTTCACTTTTATTATTGTTTTTAAATTTTTACAAATTTGTAAAGTGGCTAATAGCAAGGAATTAAGTGTTCATGTTATAGGCTTTACAATATACGGGTTTAATGTTTTAGTTAGGACCTCATGCCTTGCCTGAATGTGGAGTGTAAGCAGGAACAAAGTCTATGTTTGCAATGCATTTGGAATAATGTGTTGATGGTATTAAATATATCCAATTTAATGACATGCAAGTCAGAAAAATAGAAAAAAAAATCCATGAAACTATTTTCCATCAGAAGGTATATTTCCATCCAGATGGAATTTATTTATTGTTCATCAGTGTAGGGCTGGGGTGGGGTTTTTTTTGGGGGGGGGGTGTTTTTTCTCTGTTTTTAAAATTTTTTTAACCTGACATCCATAGCCAGGTTTGTTGATGTATGCCTGCAAGTGACTGTGGAACAGCCCAACATACAGGAGATTTGGGCTTTTTGTCCTGTCCTATCAAACGGCATGCTCAGATACCTGCAGCTGACATGTTTGTTCCCTCGTGTCAATGGATAAGTGAGCAAACACTGTGTGCTCTCATAGTGTTTGGTTTGCGTATTCTATTCACACAGAACCCAATTCACTTTGCTTGTAGTAAGACTTTTGATACTGTCCCTCACAGCATCCCTCTGCACAAGTTGTCCAACTGTGGGATGAGCGGGTTCACGATGCGCTGGGTGAAGAACTGGCTGAACGACAGGGCTCAAAGGGATGTAGTGAATGGGGCTACATCTGGCTGGTGACCAGTCACCAGCGGTGTTCCTCAGGGCTCAATCCTAGGGCCTGTTCTGCTCAGCATTTTTATCAATTATCTGGATGCAGGAGTTGAATGTACCATTAGCAAGTTTGCTGACAATACCAAACTGGGAGGTGCTGTTGACTCTCTTGAGGGACGGGAGGCCTTGCAGAGGGATCTAGATAGATTGGAGCATTGGGCAATCATCAATGGCATGAAATTTAACAAGAACAAATGCTGGATTCTACACCTAGAATGGAGTAATGCCAGGCACAAGTATAAATTGGGAGAGGAGTGGCTGGAGAGCAGCCCTGCAGAAAGGGATCTGGGAGTGCTGGTTGGCGGCAGGCTCAGCATGAGTCAGCAGTGTGCCCTGGCAGCCACGAGGGCAAACTGCATCCTGGGGTGCATCAAACACAGCATAACCAGCCGGTTAAAAGAGGTGATTATCCCGCTGTATTCAGCGTTGGTACAGCCTCACCTTCAGTACTGTGTGCAGTGCTGGGCCTCACAATTTAAGAAGGATGTGAAGGTCCTTAAATGCGTCCAGAGGAGGGCAACAAAGCTGGTGAAAGGGCTGGAAGGCATGTCCTGTGAGGAGTGGCTGAGGACTTTGGGTTTGTCTAGTTTGGAGAAAAGGAGGCTGAGGGGTGACCTGATTGCTCTCTCCAGCTTGCTGAGGAGGGCAAGTGGAGAGTGAGGTGCTGATCTCTTCTGCCTGGTATTCAGTGATAGGACACGTGGGAATGGTTCAAAGCTGTATCAGGGAAGGTTCAGACTGAATATTAGGAAGCATTTCTTTACTGATAAGATGGTTAAACACTGGAACAGGCTTCCTAGAGAGGTGGTCAATGCCCCAGTGTTTAAGAGGCATTTGGGCAATGCCCTTAATAACATGCTTTAACTGTTGGTCAGCCCTGAAGTGTTCCGGCAGTTGGACTAGATGATCGTTGTAGGTCCCTTCCAACTGAACTATTCTGTTCTGTTCTGTTCTGTTCTATTCTATTCTATTCTACTCTGCTCTACTCTACTCTACTCTACTCTATTCTATATAAGGTACGAAAACTTGTCTTTTGTGAAAAAATCAGAGGAACACAGAAAACATTCTATGTTTATTAAAAATAAAACCCCAAATACCTAAAATGAAATTTCTGTCTTCCACACCATATTTCTCATACATTCATTACCAGTGTTGCTTGTTGGAGAATTGAGAAATAGATACTTGGGAATCCTGCAATAAGAGAAGAAAAGGAAATCCCCAGTAGAAGATTCTATGGAAGACAAGGCTCATGATTCCTTCAGAGATTTCTTGAAAATGGTCGTTACGTGGGGGGAAAAAAAAAAAAAATCAAGTCCAAGTAAACTGAGTGCTTTTTGCTGGAATTGCTTGGTAGGAAGAAAGAAAGAAGACTGGATGAAGGAGATGGTAACAAACAAAGAGACAGGGAGTGGATATGGTGAAGATACTGAAGGGAACTGTATAAGACACATCTAAAAAAACAGTTGAAAAATTTCTATAGTAAACCAAGTTAACTGTTTTGCAATAGCTCTTGGAGAAGCATCTTATTTAGAACACCTTTGAAAGAGCCCTCATTCTGTTCCCAAGTAGCTAAGTGGTGTATTGTTTCAATAACATTTTTATGGTCCAAGATTAAAACAGCATTATTAATTTTTTTTTAAGATATCACAGATCTATGGGAGTACTTAATTACACTGCAGTAAGGAATCAACGTATTATCTTCCCTGCAAAAATAGCTCTTAGTTTGTCCATCTTTTTTTTCCTCTTTTCTGAAAGTTGCTATTCCATTTGGGGCTTTGGGACATCAGGGCTGTTTACTATAATTCCAGCATTTTTCTTAATAGATGTGCTGGGTTTTCTTATTCAATGGAAACTCTTCAGAAGACTACTATACTAGGATAACTTAACATCTTGATTAATTCCTAATAATTTTAAGAAGTCTTTTCCTGTTCTATTGGAATTAATAGGTAAGTCTATGGGAATGCCTATGAGATTTGATATTTCTAACGTTAAAATAAGCCAGAGTAATATTGAGAAAAATGCAGAAAAATATGCTTCATGATAAGCTGGTCATCTTCATCTAGAAAAAATGAGACTGAACAAGTCTAAGTCTAAAGTGAATGAAAGAAAAAGCAGCGCAAGTATTAAATAAGATGCAGGCTAAAGATCATTATTTTTGTTAGATCAGGGTTCAATCAGGCTTATAATTGTTTTTGGATACTAACCATATGGGTCAGCAGGAGTCATAAAAATAGATAAGAGGTAATTCATTCTGCTGAATTGAGAATGTAATGTGTTGTGGTTTTGTATTAACACTAAGCAAGGAGTAGGAAATGAAATGTCATTAAGATTAATGTTGAATTATGAGATGTGAAAGCTTTGATATAGATCTGTGGAAGGATCCTGGGCATTTAAATACCACCCAAAAATCTAGCACCCATTTAAAAAGAAATTTATGTCCAAGTTCTCAACCAATTTTTAAGAAACTTGTTTTCACTCCATTTGCCTGAAGGATCCAAAGCCAGATCAGGGCAAAAGGGAACTGAATCTGTTCTGTCACCGAATGATTCCCCTTAACCTGATTAGTTTCCTCTTCCTCTAGATGTGCTTAGGAAGAAAAAAGACTAGCTTAATTTGGGGATGAAAAGCAGAGGGCACAAACATCTGCCTTTGGGGAAGAGACTCAAGGCACATATCCCAAATGAAGTGACTCCATACCCAGTAGCACTGACAACCATAGAGTTCTGTGATTTAAGACACATCTGTCTTCACATTTCTCAGTTAGCTAATCATAGAATCATAGAATCATAGAATCATTAAGGTTGGAAAAGACCTCCAAGATCATAAAGTCCAACCATCAACCCAACACCAACATGCCTCGTAAACCAGGCCCTGGAGTGCCACGTCTACATGTTTTTTGAACGCCTCCAGGGATGGTGACTCCACAACCTCTCTGGGCAGCCTGTTCCAATGTTTAACGACTCTTTCGGTAAAGAAATTTTTCCTGATATCCAATCTAAACCTCCCCTGATGCAACTTGAGGCCATTTCCTCTTGTCCTATCACTAGTTACTTGAGAGAAGAGTCCAACACCCGCCTTGCTACAACCTCCTTTCAGGTAGTTGTAGAGAGTGATAAGGTCTCCCCTCAGCCTCCTCTTCTCCAGACTAAACAACCCCAGTTCCCTCAGCCGCTCCTCAAAAGACTTGTTTTCTAGACCCTTCACCAGCTTTGTTGTCCTTCTCTGGACACACTCCAGCACCTCAATGTCTTTCTTGTACTGAGGGGGCCAAAACTGTACAGAGTATTCAAGGTGTGGCCTCACCAGTGCCAATGTAGGGGGATGCTCATTCAGCATGTTGTGGGATTGGGTTTTTTTCAAATGTGTCCAACATTTAGACACTTAACCCTTTTCATACATTCGATGGGGAGCCTGGGTACCATTTTCAACCATGCGGACTCCTTTTTTAAAAATCAAACTCTGAAATGATGAAGCTTTCAGTATAGATTTTGTACCAATGGAAAAACACAACTTTTGCCTTAGTAACAAATAAAACAACATTGACTAAGAACATTGAATACATTTATTTTGTCAGAAGATACGAAGGGATCTGATAATACCATTTGGACACGGAGCAAGAAGAAGAAGAAGACAATGACAATGACAACAACAATGACTAGAACTTCAATAGAATTGAACTGAATTAGCCATCAAAGATTGCTGGATGGCTCTGTACAGTTGAATACAAAATAAACCTTATTTTTCAAGAAGGAGCACGTCAGTAAATAAGATGAATAATAAAACCTGTAGTTCTGGATTTGGAAATACTTTAAACAGAACAAAAATTTTGTAGGATCTCTGTTTTAAAATGCAATGTGTCTGAACATGTTTTTAACAACATGTAACATAAGCTAGTGCCAGTGTATCAGACTCCTGAACTACAGATAAAAATTCAATTAATGAGGGAAGATGAAAGCAAATATTGCATGTAACATAGAGGTGTTTTCCAGTGATTCACATCAACTGTGTTTATCTAACTGAATGATAATCATACAGGTCCAGTTCCTTAAGCCATTGGAGACAATGAAAGAAATTACAAATTGCAAGAGGCAATGGGACATTATCTGCCAGACAGAAAAGTTGTTTATATATTGCCAAGTACCAAAATTACATCTGTCCTACACAGAAATGGAGAATTAAATGAGAACAGAAATAAAGGGATACCCCTAACCTCAAGAACTCAGCAGTTTCAGTGTAAAGGAGGTAATCTTTCCTATGTAAGAGGCCTCACCCTAAAACTTTTCAAATGTTTAAATCTCATTAAAATATCCCAGTAATTACTGAGAGTAATTACTGACCTGAGTAAATATCACAGAACTGACTTCTGACATAAGGGCATTTTTCTAAAACCCGCTGAAGCCTGTTTCTTGACATCAGCGGATTCTGAATGAGGTCTTTAGTGAGTACTGCTCACTTAACAGTTGTCTAAAAATAGGTAGGGAATAAATGTTAAGAATAAGCATATAAAGCATATGCAGTAGAGTACCACCTCTTTGCTTAAATTCTAACTGGCCTGATGTTTCACAATAGCTGTCAATGAAGAACAAGAATAGAGGTGATTAAACAGTAATGGCTTTGATATGATACTGCAGAGAAAAATTTGTTGTTATGATTGCCTATTATCATCTATTTCCCAGATAAAGGATTACTAACATAAGCAGAAAACCTAATCACAGTCTCTAAATATTAATAGGCCACTGCAAACAAGTATAATAAAGACACACTTAGGTAGAAAGTGACCGAAGAAATCAAAAGCAAATATTATGGCTGCAACTTTATCAGGTCCTCCTATAATTCTTGCTATTTTTGAAGTATGCCTGTACTTCACTTTAATATAGCAGCCACTTATATCCAGGAATCATTTCTGTATGAATTGTCCAATGGGAAAATAAGGCTATAATTATAATGCTTAAAGATATCCATTGAACACTTTATAATGACAAGATGTATTCACTATATTACAGACAAGCCTAAATGCCCTGCACCAGATATTTCTAGCAGTACAGTATCTTACATATGCTTACGCACATAAATATACTGCCCTAATAGAAATAAATTTGTGCCATACTGATAAAATCCAAGGAAAGATGAACAGATATTTAGCTTTTGGGCCTTTAAACTGTACTGTGTACTAAGTAGGCAGCACATAACTTTTTTCTATTTGGAAGACAAAGCATGTATGGTTGGCAGTTTTGCACATTTTGCAGCTCTCAATTAATGTTTGTGAATAAGCTTTAAGCCTAACAAATGTTTAGAAATTATTTTTTCCACGACTGCAATTTGAATAGCAGTAGATTTTTTTAATACACCTACCAATTTTTATATCAAAGCCTTTTCCAAGTTGATAATATCATTACTGATAACATGATCATCATAGATATTTTCTAATAAGCAGAACATTTCATAAGATTAAAAAGAGGTGCATTCAAAACTGTGGAGAAAAAATTACAAAATCAATGCAAACAAACACCACCGTTAACGTACCTTAGCAGTCAAAGTAGAGCTACAGAAATATGAAAAATAATAATTCAGAACATTACTCTAAGATGTGATAAAGGGACCTAAAAACTGTGGTGAATGATACAGTTCTGTTCAGCGACAGGTAATGTATGACATGCATGTAGGACTGGGGTAGTTGAGGAAAACTGCTAGATGGTACTAGAATAATAGACAAATGTATCAATTTATTTTTATGTGCCTTAGAAAGCAAACGCAAGCAACAAACATGGAAGAATCACAGAGGGTATGTGCAGTATCAAGAGATATATTATTCTTCTAAAGAGATTCATTATGTTTATAATTTCCTTGGAAAAATGTGTTTCAGTAACTGTCTCAGAGCGAAATGAGAACCGCAATACAGTGCGGAGACTCTCAAGGATCTCACTAACCAGGAGGAAAGCTTGTCTTTCTCTCTGCACAAATGCCTGGCTGAATGTCTGTAAGAGAGATTTCCCATTATATAAAAATTATTCTCTCTAAAGAGGGAAGAGTTTCTTTCTAATTTTCAAGACTTGTTACCTAATGCTCAACTTGGTGAACTTTTTATATTGTATTATTCTCTTTTTTTCTTTTTTTCCATAAGGAAGCCCTTAGATCACAATAAATAAATTTGGAGCAATTGTTCTAGCTAGACTTTTTGCCCTGGAAGTTTCCACTGACTGAAAGTAATAATCACAACATGATTAAAACCAGGAGTGATTCCGAATAATCTGTTCTAGTCATGCCTGAGCAGGCGAAAGCAAGTCTACTCTCTATGTGAGAATTTTATCCGACTGTGCAGAGTCACATGCAGACAGGTTATAAATGATGTGTTAGGTCCACCCAAGTCCCAAAAAAGCTAACTCTTTTCTTCTTTTGCACTAGTAAAAATTAGAGAAGACCCAGTCTTCTGACACTATAGATGAAAGCCATCCAGCTCAGTGAAACCTTCTTTGGCAAAGCGATTAGTAGAACAGTAGTTGGAATAACTCCACTAGTCGCTGTTATCTCTTCACCTTTTTGGTACCATTTGGAGACCTTTAGTTGCCTCAGAAATACAAAATGTTTTGGTGCTCAAATTATACTTAGAACATTCTGCTCTTTTATGAATAAAGGGGGACAAGATGTATGCACCAGATAACCTCAGAAGGAAGAAAGAAGTTGTTCACTAAAAGCTCCAGAATTCAACAAAAACTTCAACACTGCATTTTGGAAACTTGTCTGCCTAAGATTAGGTCAATATCCAAAAAATGTGTTATGCATAAGTGAAATAGCTCTACATTTTTCCCCTTTGTTTTTGTTGTGGGAAAGAAGGTGGGTGGAGAACAGTTGGAGCTCACAGAACATATGTTGTTTCTTGCTATGTAGTGCAGCAGAAAACGTTAATTAAGAAAACCAAAAAAATGTTAGCAGCATCATCTAAATTTTTGCTGTTCAGCTTTTTCACATTATATTATCATGCTACACCAGGCAAAAAATTTCAACCTGTTCTATTCAGGCTGCTAGAAACCCTCTCCCACTTGGCCGTAAAAAGGGCAATGTGGTCATCTTACCACCCTTGGGCTGATCCTTCACCAAAGCTCTGACTTGGGCAATGAGACCCTAGGAGCTAAAGCAGCCAAACAGATTAAGTTATGGCACTTTCAGAAATGCTTTATAGAGTGTGTTGACCACAAACTATGACGTATACCACTGGCTGCCGATCAGGTAGTTTGTGGCCTACCTGTGAGCCCAGCTGTGGGGCTGGCAAGGAGGGACCCGTGGTCCAGCCCACTGTTTCCTTGCCTCCCCTTTCTGCACTGAGTTTGCCCAACCCATTTTAGTGTGCTAACTTCTGCAAAACTCTCTGCCTCCCCTTTTTTTCTGCCATCTTATTTTTTTCAGCACAGGGTTGTAGCCTAGTCAAATGGAGGTGCTGGGAATGATGGCTGGTGGTGGGCAGGAGTGAGGGCAGCCCTCAGTCAGACTGCTCTGACTGCCCCCAGAGGACTCCCTGGTTAAGCTTCGGTCCAGTATCAGGCAGTTAGCTGTATCAGGGTTTGAGATGTAGCTTTGCAAACCAGTAGTACTGCAATTAGCAGTACTGCTAATTAGACACCCTCCCCTTCCTGGTCTTTCCTGCTTTTTCCCCCTTCTTAAATTGTCACATCAGGTGTGCTGGTACAAGCAGTCTGTACAGCTTTGCACAGTTTAACCATGGTCAAAAATAACCCCCAAAGTCCTGGGTTTTTCAGTCTGGTGTTATAGGATAAAGTTAAATGAATGTCAGATTTTGACAGTTTTCCCACTGCCCCAGCCTGCTACTTTTCATTTCCAAGAGATAGTTTAGGTCATCTATTTTACAGTCTAGTGCCAAAGAACTGCTGCTCTGCACAGTTCAGGGCAAGCTGTGAACTTCAGCAATAGGGCAAGACCCGACAAAAAGGAGCAAGGGAGGACTGGAGTGGCTTACGCCAGCCTTGTGTCAAAGGCAGTGTAATGTTGAGCACTGCTGTTCATGCAGGCTCATTTCCTATGTCATTTTAAACTAATATAAGTAATGGACATGTTAAGTAGCCATGGTAAGGATCCACTTTCCCTTCTACCAGTTCTGTTGCAGAGTAGTCACCTCTGGTGAGGGGAGTGTGAACACTAAGAATATAGTCCTAAACTTATAAACAAGGTTTTCCTATGCTTGCCTCTCGGAGCTTTCCAGCACTTTAGATAGAAGCTGGGACAGGGGTTTCAGCATTTAAATTTTAGGCATAAGGTCCTTAAGGGTTCCTCAAGGACCATTTAGGTACTTCAGTCTCTCTGCCTCTCTCCATCTCATTTAACAGGAAATATGCTTTTTTTTGACAACACCTATGTGTAGGAAGGAGAGAACAATAATTAGTTCTGGTCAATCATTTGATGTACAAACAGTATTCTTTCAAATTATGTTGATTCATGGAAGTCCAAACGTTCTGTGGAAACATATTCATTTTAGTGAAAAATTTTAACAAACTGTTGACCTTTTTTTTTAGATAGCATTGAAATATTTCATTCTGACTAGGTACTTTCCTCTGACTTTTGCATTTTGACCTTAATGTTGTTATGTATAATTAATATGAATATAAATAAAAGCTGAAATGTTAAAGTCAAAAGTAAGTATTACCTTGCATCAAAGAAGTGCTTTATTCTTATCAAAGTGAAGCACGACCATAAAACTTTTTGAGATTTCTGAAATCACTTAGAGGGAAATATTGTTGATCAGAAAACATTTACTTGTATTCCTACTTTTCTTTCCACTCAGTCGAAACAAAACATCAGAATGTTGTAGTTTCTCCCTGACTGCAAATTCTGCTATTGTTTTAATACGACTAGATGTGATGGACACAGTGAGCTCCGCAGACAAATAATATAATGATATAGTAGCTGTGGTTTCTGTTGATATATTGTGGATGTGTAGACAAGCTGCTGCTTCAAAACTTGTGACAAAGCAGTTTGCCTTCTGGGCATATAATAAAGATTGCTCTTTTGCATCTTTTTTACATGGTTCCACAATTTGAAGTATCCTCCATTACAGCCTGATGCAACCATTTGCATAAAGGTATAAAATAAGGAGAAAAGGAGCATCAGATGGGGTGGCTTCTGCAGGAGAAGAGGTCAATTGGATAAGGACTCATCAGTTGAAGAAGATCCAGCTGATGGGAGGGATACTGCAGAAGTTTATAAAATCATGGCTGGCACAGAGAAGGTATTAGAAAATATTGGTCGCTGTTCTTCACAATACAAAAAATAGACAATTGATATAGAAATTTTTTTCACATACAGCAAGTTTAATTTGGGAGTTCACTGCCATTCAATGCTTTATGTAACATAAGTATCAATGGTTTCATAAACAATTAGAAAATGTCTTCCATGGAGGAAATGTCTGTCAAGACCTATTAAACACACCAAGGCAAATGCAGCCTCTGTCTCAGATATAGGTAAGTTTATCAACTTATCAGCTGGAAGCTGAGAGCAAATATTTTGGGAAACGTTGTTCTGTACTTAGCTTGTTCTTACTCTCTTTTCATAAGCACCTGCTACTAACTGCCTAAGGATTATATGGGCCTTTGGTTGCTCTCAGTATGGTTCTTCTAATATTCAGTGGAAATAAAGTTCTTTAATATAGAAAATAAATTTTCAGTGTATCTATGATCACTGGATAGCCTGCATATATTTCAGAACCTCTCTGGCAAACATGAATGGTTGATGTTACTTTGGAAAACAAAATGCTATCAGTTTGCCTGTGCGTACCAATGATGAAAGAGGAGTGACAACTTTTTATGTGAAGGAAAGTTTCCCTTCTTTTTGCTTGCTTGTTCTTAGCTAAATGACTACTTTCCTTTATGCATCAAAGCGACCACAGACATCTCCTGTGCAAGTATGCTGTTACATGCATGAAGTTATTGGATATCAGGATGGAAAACTCTCCCTTTTAGAAGCCACATGTACCTGTGTCTACCAAAAGTAAAAGAACAAAATCTTTCAGCAGAGACTTTTGTTGATAATTATAGAGAAATTAGACATGCCGAGTTCAGTGGGCAGTTCACTCAAACTGCAAAAACGTCCTTTTTCCTCAGGTTGCAGCTGGTACAGTGTGAAGTTAGGAAAAGCCCTCTTGAATGCACCACGCTGTGCCAATTATCGTAGTTCTTCTAACGCTGTTGCAAGTGATATAATTAGCGGTGCTAGCAAGGGCATTGTCTATGAGGTCCGTTTAACCATGTTGTGGTTGTTACAATTACCACCATACTTCTCTGAAAATTAAACTCCTTGTACTGTCTTCTGCACCCCTATTCATCATGTCTTCCTTCTTCTTTCCAAATGTGCAGATATGAGCTCTCTGGTGAGTAAGTGTACCATCTGCATTTCTGTAAAGCTAAAGTCAAAAGACATTCTGCCCACTTTCTCTTCCCTCTTTGCACAAGACACTGAATTTTAAAGCTACTAAGAGGACATTTTAGTTAGTAGGAACAAAGGCTACAGAGAATGAGGAAAATGGCCCCATCATTGGAACGAAAACTTCATAAAAACAGTGGAAACTATCTCCTGGGTTGAGGAACCCTGTAACCAACCCTGTTCAGAGAAGTGATAACATGCCTCTGAAAACCAATGAAGCTGGCTGTTCTCATTACTTCATTGGGAATGCTATTCTATAATCTCACTTGTTTTAAGCTACAGGAAGGCCTTCTAGGTTTCAGTCTAGTTTTATTCAAGTAGTAACCATTTCTTTTTGAAATAAGAAACAATTGGACCTCCACAGAGGGCAGAATGGCAGTGCCAACAATTTCACTGAAGAGGTACACTTTTATGGCAAGGGGTTATTATAAAATCTTGTATACACAGCTTTTCTGTTTTCTTTCTGTTTTTCTATTTTCTTCTTGGTTTGGTCAAAGTTCTTTTTTTTAATATTATTTTTCTTTTACCATTTATTGGAAAGCCAGGAATAAGCTATTACATTATGACCTTTCTGTAGCATTTTCCATTGGGACATTAATGGTAGGTTATTTATCATTTTGCTGGGAAGGAATAGATTTCCTGTCTCTTCTCTTGGGGAAACCTTGCTTTCACTTGTTTCATTGACTAAATGGGCTCATTATTTAGTCTCAAGTGTATGCCTGGGGTGTAGCCCCTGTAGTGATTAAGTTTTCCTGGCAAATCAACACTATGGCAAATGTTTATTGTACTTAAATATGTCTCACAGTTCATTTATTTTTCTGTCCTCTCTTGATTAACTTCAAGCTTGCTTTTTCCTTTGTTTGTTTGTTACTACATCCACTGGTGACATCTCAGCTGTAGCTTTCACGATTAATTGTCATTGTTGTGTTTTTATTATCATAAGCACCCAGGACAGAGAAGCCCTTTAATGAATAATTTCCTAAGGGTAACTTTCACATGTTACTTGTCTTTGTATCATGAGCTTTGCAGGTTTTACAATGAAGCTAGTTATTTAAAATCTTGCACAGTGCAAAAAAATCTTTCACACTCTTCCCATATTTGTATCACATACACGTTCACACACAATATGCATAGAGTATTATTCTAGCATTCAGATCCACTGTTCCCAAGTACGTAGTTACTTAACTCCTGTGCAAAACTCCTTTAAAAAGCTGGGCCTCATCCCTTCCCTTGAGCCAACCTACATTTTTAGTCACAGAAATTATTGATTTGATTTAATGATGCAATTATTTTTAATAATTTAATGAATAATGTAATAATTATCCATCTTGCGGTATAGTAGTATGCCTTCTAAGTTCCCAGTCATCCTCCTGGCTAGGGATTAATTGTGGCCAATAGTGGATTAGCTATAAAGATCTCTGCTGGAAATGGTTTATAAAGGCAAATCTTGACTTAACGTCCCAGCTCTTCTAGTGCTTTCCACCTCAGATTGACATTCAGTATTCATCTTTCTAAATTAGAGCCAAAATGACCAGTCTCTCCTGCCTGTCAGTGTGACTCCCAGATGTACAGTGCAAGCTTTCTGTGACATAAGTATACAGCAATGACTGTCTTGATAAATAACAGGTCCTGGAAACGAAGTTGCATACGAAACCCATAATTATCTGTACTATTTAATTTTTAGCTCCCTCTCTCACTATATTTTGGACCACTCTACCTACTTCATTACAGGATGAATCTGCAACAGACAGGACATGTCTGCAAGGTTTGCGGATACCAGCTCACACATTCCACTTGCCCTTGAGGCCAAAAATCAGCCCCTGGACCTCTCCTATTCAGTATTATAGATAAAGCACAGGTGACTGTAGGTGCACACAGTAATATTTTCAAGGATTCTTAAAGAGTAACAAACAAAGAAACAGTATTAGAAGGCAACACAGTAAAACAAATGTAGAAAAAATAATAGTTTTTCATTGTCTCTTTTCAATTGAAACCCATGCTACAGCTTCTTTATTGTTGCATAAAATGGTAAGAGGTTTTGAAAGACTGAGACTGTAAGAACTGTAATAAGCTACTAAATATTGTTACAGGAACACAGAACAGAAATGTTCTATTCTCCCTTTTCCACATGAAAAGAATAAAAAGGAATGAATTTGAAGGGGCAAATTTAAAACTAATAAATATACAATTAAACAATGGAATTAATTGTTGTAACATGGCACTCTGATCAATATTTATTGCTAATTGTGATAGAAAAATGGGTAGTGATGTGCAGGAAAAAAGTTTTCTTGCAAAAGTTTATTTTTAATTGTTCAGTGGATAATTCGTGAAAATTTTGGATTTGGGCCAACATATTCTTGGGTTTTATATTTTCAAAACACCAAGATTGTTTAGGAAAGGAGACATTGGGCAAGATCAAATCTGAGATTAAATTTTTTATTGCTGGACCTAAATCATTCCCTAAGAGTATAGAAAGAAAAAGTGTCAAACACTTTCAAGCATAACTTGCCTTTTTACTAGCAAAGGCTAGGATATTTTTTTTCTACGAGGGTAAGCTTCATTGTTTCTTTGTTTTCCTATAATAATTGCAGCTTTCTTCTAAAAAAAGCAGTGGATCCTGAGCAGTATTTGATTCAGATACAGAGATAAACTCAGTCCTGATCTGAAGGTAGAGGGCAGGAAATGAAGCTGCGTAACCATGATAGGGAAGCCATGCTGGAGAAACAAAGTATGTTGTTCCATGGCCCTGTAAATTGACATGTAAGGAAGGAGTAATGATCAGTCTCATCCTAGATGGCAAAGTCTGTATTTTCATTTACAGTTAGTAGATAAAAATATTTCAAAGGATTAGATATAAGCATGGATACCATCTGAATCTCCATCAGCTGAAGCTGACCTGAGCTGACACCACCATCACATGAAGACATCCCACCTCTGTGCTGTCCCCTTCTCTGTACAGATCCTAATAGTGGCCTAATTACAGCCATGTGGCAAAGTGAATCAGGGCTTGATCCTGGCAAAATTAACCCAGAGAGGAAAAATGTTTAGTTTTTAGCCTGGGTCAAATCCATGATCATTTTGCATCCCATAAGAGTCAAGGGAGAAGTACCATTTTCATTGGGAGAGATACCAAGTTAACCTGACTGTGAAACCACAGTTTAAGTAGAAGAAGGTTACATTAGTCATCAAGCCTTGAACTGATTGAAATGTGAAGTGAAAATATCTATATATAGTCAAATATTACTATCTTATGAGGGATCTCATGCTTTCCTCCGGACAAAGAAGTAGAAGAATGTTGCCCTTTTTAAAGA
Organism: Fregata magnificens; assembly: GCA_013389945.1. Lineage (NCBI taxonomy): Eukaryota > Metazoa > Chordata > Aves > Suliformes > Fregatidae > Fregata > Fregata magnificens. The sequence continues at coordinate 88,874 of WAAD01018866.1, forward strand.
ATATAGATTGATTGGCGTCTCTCAAGCAGTTTGTGTTTGGGATAGATTCTCAAATCCTGTTATATAACTAATGCCCCAAACTTCTGTGGTTTTGGGGTGCAGTGAGACAGTGTACCTAGCATGAAAAGTAATCTTCATAGAAGCTTCTGAGCACAGGGTGTGCTCTGGTCAGGTAAGCCTAGAGAAATTGGTGCAACTCTACAGCCAAGAAACCTAACTGATCTAATTGCAGTTGCACAGCATAGATAACTCGATTAATGTAGAGCTGTTTTTAAAATTATTCTAGGATATAAAACTTTTGTCAAGTAAGTTGAAAATATTTTTAGTGCAAAATTGTTAATACTAGCACCAGGTTTTCTTTCTTGTAGAACTCAACATATAAATCCAGGTATTCACCAAAGAGTTAAACATACTATAGTCATTAATCAGAGGAAAAAATCTGTTGCTAATGGCTAAATCAACTTCATAACTTACAGGTAGAATATGTTAATCCATCCTCACCAGTGACTGAAATGTAATATAGGATTTCTCCAGTATTTCTTAATAATTATGTGCCATTCTAAAACCATAAAAATATTTAACAAGCAGTAAGATTTTTTTAACATGCTGCCAGTATATACATTAAAGAAACTTCTTAGTGGTTTAGTGAATTATGAAGAGCAGCATGAAGTGGTGGGGAATAAATGGACGTTCAAGAAATCACATCATTGCAGCAATAATTAGGAAGAAGGTTTGCAATATAAAGTAGTTTTAGTAGAAAAGACCTTTTTCCAGAGTTGTTCTGTCTGTTTCACAAATTTGTTTTGCGTAAATTTGAGTGGTGATGAAAATATTTGAAATCTCTTTTGCCCATTGAAGACACTAATTTCTGAGATGTCTTCATTTTGAAAGGTTTTACAATACCGTGTAATTTCTATATATTGTTCTCTCCACCAGCCTTGTTGCTTACTAATATTCCTAAAGAGAATTTGCCACCTTCTGCATAAAACACTACAGGAATTGACAATCTAATGAAAAGGGCTTGCTGACTAAAGCATATGCCATTGTTTTTCCCTTTAAGTTATGAGCAGAGTATTTAGCAAAGGGTGAAGATTTAGGAGCCTACACAGCAGCATTTGAATCTCCTTGCTCTTAAAACATGGAGGCAGAATGTAATCTAAAGGCCAGAGAGTTAGGCTTCCCCTGCAATATATTTTACATTAAACAGTTACTTCACAAAAAGCAAAACTAAACCTGAAGGAAGAATCTTGAATCCAGGATTTTCTGCTTTCAAGGGACTAAACAGAGCAACAAGCTACAGAGCATGCCTTCCTTTGGACTTCCCCATTCCTAGTCCCACAAGTCTTGCATTAACTACCAAGGATGAAAGACAGGAAGGAGATGAAGACTGTGATCTATTCTATCCTTTAGTCATCACTACCTATTCTTTGATTTAGGAATCAAGTATTCTTCAGGAGACATGGGACTTATATTTTTCAGCCCAGGGAGAGCGCTGAACCCTGGTATCCAAGTTCCTAAACAAATGCTCTTTCTCATATATAACTAGGTAAAGGTGGATAGCATTTAGCTACTAGCATATTAAAAATAATCTGTCTATATGACAGCCTGCAGAAAAAAAATCTGGTGCATTTAGGTGTAAAACCTTCAGCTGTCAGATGGAGTTTTGC
>WAAD01018868.1:14070-31062 GCA_013389945.1 Fregata magnificens
TGACCTGTATGGCCTTACCACAGGAAAAAAGGGAGAGAGATGTCTTGGATCCATCAGAAGAGGCCACTTAAAAACCCTGAAGTGGCAAAGTAGATAAAGTGACATATCTATGTCCAAGATATGCTGGAATATTAAACAGCAAAGGAGAACTCCCTTCATTGCCTTGGCCGATGCAGAAGAGACAGATGACAGCATTTTGGCATCCTCCCTCCTCAGAAAGAAATTTTTTTTTAAATCATGCCTAATATTTGAGGAGATAATAGACATTTCAGTCAATAACATTACAGTCTTTCAAACTCATGGCATATAATTTTGTAGTGAACATTGGAGAGGATTTGAAAGATCTGGCCCATAGCCAGCTCCCTAAATTATTTAGTCTTCTTTCTCCAGAGATTTTTAGTACTGGAGTCATACAATGTACTAGAAATTTATAAAGATTAGGCTGTAACCTGATTTCAAAATGCAAGTTTGTTGCAGATTTTTTTAAACTTATTCTTATCAAAATGCCTCGGAATTCTGTAAATGAAACACTCCATTCAATGAAATGCACATAATCTGTTTCTAACTTTTCTTTTGTGATTTTTTTTTAAATTATTCTTTTTATTCAGGATAAAGAAAATATACCCATAAAATATCAGTGTGATGTGAAAACTATTCCTTGCCCTCCTTTATGGGAAGCTTAGGGGATTTTCTGTTTTAATTATGACCTGCACTTTAGACAATCACACCACATGTAAGAAACATGACCAGAGGCTCTGCTGATATTTTCTTCCATTGGAATTACAAATAAGACACAGTTGTGCAGCTCAATGGGACTGACAGAATTTCTCACACTTTTTAAATCCACACATTTTGCATAGCATTGTTATGAGAAGAGACAGAAAATAGATGTAATGTTTCCTTCGTTCTATTCAAACAAGGATGATATCTGGGTGCTTTTATGAGGCATCAGCTTTACTTACAGCTCTTCACTGGTGGTTGTTCTTCTACACCATTTTTCCCTGACTATGTTTATTAAATGATTGTCCCGTCACCAAAAGAGAGATGATTGTATCTCAACAAAGAAATGACCTTCTATCCAGCTTTTGATTTGCAAAATACTTTGTTACAAGAGAAAAGTAATGATATCAAAATATGCAATGTGAAAATGATCTTACAAAATAATTCAGATGTGATAGTACCCATGGTCCCCCATGATGTGGTAGACACCATGGAGGATACAGAAGACCCACATCATACCTACATTATGATCCCTTTTGCTTGAAGTGAAAAATCCTTATATTTTCCCCATTAGAAAAAAGGAGATTTAAGTAATATACTACAGTTATGAAGGCTAAAAACTATGCCACAGTGGATGCAGAGACAGATCAATCCAAAGGCAATCTTAATGATTCTTCTGTGAGGATGCTCATTTAAAGCACAGGGAATATTTTATGTTTCCTTGTGAACATTAGGCAAGTGCGTTTTTATGGCATTGAATTGAATTCCTTAAGGGTCTCATGCTTGCAGGAGTAGAACTGATGGAGTAGTTAATACGCTATAAACTTAGCTTGGAGACTGCATTCAAACATTGTAAGTCATTTCACATTCTGTAAGGAAATATTTGTCTAAGAAGCGACATAGTTTTAACATAGTGTTTCATTTTTCTCATTTTAAATTCAGCATTTCATTAAAAAAAAATCTCCGAGGATTAAAACCTACTGAAAGATCCTATAAATAGTTGCACTTTACAGTTGTTTTACTTCAAGCTTTTGCTTTTATGCAAGACAATGAAATGAGAAGGCATCCTTGATTATACAGTCAAAAATACTTCAGCTTTATGTGGAGGAGAGTTATTAACTAGGATAATCACTTAGGGCTTAGTAGAGACTAAATTTGGGTGTTTATGATTGATCTTATGTTCTTACCCCTCAATGCTGTTCAACATACTTTCAACTTTTAAGTAAATGAGAAATTAAGTGCTTCAGAGCCTGGAGAAACTGATCTTTAAATTACGGCCAATAGAGATGAGCAGCCAAATAATTTTTCCAGTTCACCACATGGGGAAGGTTGCATTTAAGCCTCCTTCTCATTTAGGTTATCCTGTGTACACAGCTTGTTTATCATTAAGATGTGAAAGGTACTGGGAACTTACTGAGGTTACTACTGAGAATTTTATCTGCTTGTAGAGAAGTGTAGCTGCCTTGTACATTCTTAATACCCTGTTCAAGACTTTTCAGACCAAGACAATACATAGTCCCTGACATTAAAGTTATGGCAAACTTAAAAAAACCCCACCTGCATTAATTCTGCATATCTGATATTCATAATGCTGAAACCTCAGCTCAGTGGGAACCTGCATATCTGCCTTGCCTTCCCCCTGGAACTCCAATGAGAGAGAGGAGATACTGAGGCCTCACAACTAATTTACCTCCAAAGACATCCTTACTTCAAAGTATGCTTCACAGTTCCTTCTGACCTGTTCTTGGTACATCACACAGTTGCAGGCAGGACCTCCTGCAAGGCAGTGCAGGCACAGTTCTCTGTGTTGTGCTGGCAGCCTCACTCCACTGCAGCCCAGCAAAGTCTTGCTTATGGTTACACCGTATGCACCCAAAGACTGCCCTATGTAAGTGAAATGTCTGCCTTTTCATGAGGAAAGCCTATAATCAGGCCTTAAAATAAGGCAGATTCAAGCTTCTTGTCTTTTTAAGGACGCACATACATTGACATTGCAAAGGGGTACTGCACCTTGATTAAGATAAAAAAATCATTCCTTTTTCTGCTATGTAAAATCGATTAGGAAGGATAAATAATGAGGAGGGAAGGCAGGCATATCACAGTTCTGTGAAACCCAATACAAAAGGATGTGTTGGGCAGATATGCAATTGTCCAACACTCCTAAGGATCTCTCTGAGAGGACAGATTGGCGCCACGCTGATCGAAACTCAAGCAGAGAGCTATATTTTGTCCTCCTTCACCTCCAGACATAGTTCTTTTCCCTCTGGAAACAAACTTTCAAATAAACTTAAAAACTCACAGCAGTGCTTAGTACACATACACACATTCTTATATGTACAAAATGAATCCATATCGGTCTGCAATGAGTGAGAATTTAAGACACTGAAAAAACAGCAGGATAATACCAACATGCAAGTACTGAGCCTGTTGCTGCCATGAATGATGCAGGTTTTGAATGATTTAGATCAGATATCCAGTGCATAGCAGTTGGAAGATATGCTGTGTCTCGAGAAGACCTTGATTTGCAGCCAGCGGCCGTAATAAAAATAGATTTTTGACTTTATAGTCTGATTGCATAGCGGACTGCAGAATTAAATTCTGCATGCAATTTTCATGTGCTACATTGATTTAGAGTCCAATAGACACAGTTTTGTATAACCCACTCAGATTCCATCCAAAAGAAAAAGGTAGTAGCTGAACTCAGTTAACATGCCAATTATTCAGTACTCTTCTCATGTTGCTAAGTAGGATTATTATCCTCATATTCAAAAGTAGGTTACAGAGGGGGAAAAGTATCCAATTTGTATCTGAAGTCTAATGTATTTGGGTAAAATATTTTAATGAATATAAATAATATTGGTGTTTCACTTGTATTCTTAAAAATATAATTGAATTTTAGACTGATGTTTTCTGAACCAGGGTGAACACACAGAAATTCCCACTAGCTAGCTTTACAAATGTCATAGTTTGTGCATTCTATTTAGTGCAAGGTGAAGAGGAAAAAAAAAAGAAAAAAATTATGCTATTTGATAATATTTGAGGCACCACCTGGAATGGCACCATCACAGAAACAAGACCCATAGTAAAGGAGAATAATAGCTTTCACAAAGCCAGTCTTGAGTGTCTCAGGTAAGAAATGACTTGCTTGTTTTGCCTCTAGTGATTCTATCACCTTTTTGACAGGCAGGAGTTTGTGGTGATGAAATAGAATCACAGAATCATAGAATGGTTTGGGTTGGAAGGGACCTTTAAAGACCATCTAGCCCAACCCCTTGCTATGGGCAGGGACATCTTGCACTAGGTCAGGTTGCTCAAAACGTGTCCAGCTTGACCTTGAACATTTCCAGGGATCGGGCATCCACAGCTTCTCTGGGCAACCTGTTCCAGTGTCTCATCACCCTCAGGATAAAGAATTTCTTCCTCGTGCCCAATCTAAAGCTATCCTCTTTCAATTTAAAACCATTGCCCCTTGTCCTGTCACTACAGGCCCTCAGAAAATGTCTCTCCATCTTTCATATAAGCCCCCTTGATATATTGAAATAAATTGCATTTATTCTCTTCCTGCTATAGTCTTTTTCATGATTACATCAGAACACAGACAAGGTAGATGGAAACTGTATAGGTACATAGCAAACAAAGGGATAAAACATGTTTGAGTAAGGTTATGTTAAACGTATTAACAGTGAGGTCACTGAAACCAGAGAAACAACTTGTCAAAGATTCAGATGAAACCTGGCACATTCAGATCTATCCCAGATGCAGCACTGGACTATGCATGAACTTGAATATAAAATGGATTTAAATATTTGTGGAAAACTATCTTATTACGAGGTGGAGTTATAGGTTCCGTAAGTTCATGATCACATTTATTTTTAAAAACCATAATAGTGCTTGGTCTAGAGCTCAGTGTTTATGGAATTATGTTTTATTTTTTACATAACTCTGTTGTAGGTGTGAATACACATCTTCACATATTCTAACACACACAAAAATGAGTCCATTCCCAGTGAATCCTGATCAGAAGACTGCTGCAGCTACTTAGACAAAAAGCATGGAATAGCTCTTAGAATCTGAGAGGTTTGGTTGCACTTCTATGTTTTGTCCTCAAACTACTAAATCCTCCCTTATTCGTGATTTCCTACTCTGAGCAGCAGACTCTGGGTTCTGCCTTGGGATCTGCTGGGGACAAGGCCCCTGATCATTGCGGAACACCTGGATACCCTCTAAGGGTGCCTGCTGCTGCCAGGTGAGGATGAGGTAAGGGCAGCCACAGGGGTGTGCGTCTGGGAAAGCTCTAGCGTTTTCTAATGAGCATGATGAGCAGCCCTTGACCCAGGGTGCCTGTAGCCTTATTTGCAACTGACTCCTTTATTAGGGAGGGTCAAGCACCCATTAGCCGGTGCTCAGGAGAGGCCTATATAAGAACCAGGCCAAAAGTACAGCCAACAGATGCAGCACCTTGTGCAAGAGGGTGCAAAGAATGGAGCCTCAGCTGAATTTGTTCCAGTGTAAAGAGTCTGGGGTATGGTGGTGACATGCCACAGGGTAGTTTTCCTGGCAGGTGCTGGAGTAGCTGCCCCTGCCAGGGCAGAAGCTTTGATGCAGATGGGGCTTTGGGTGGTGGATGCAGCTCTCCAAGTCCCAGGCTGCAGGGTCTATCTTTGATGCCAGGAGAGATGGTCTTCTTTCCTGTAGGTCTGCTGTCTTGGAGGAGCTGTGCCACCAAGCATAGGAGTTATGGAAGGAAGTGAGCAGGCTACGCAGCATTGGAGAAGATGAAAAGGAGATAGACAGGATCTTCTCTGACATGCAACAGTTTGTAGAACCCTGGACCCTAACTGCAGTAGAGATGCAGGCAGTGTCCACACCTAGTATTTAGGTAAGCGTAACCTCTAGAGAAGGCACAGGATGAAAGCTGGTGACTGCTGGCACCAAGAGTAAGGCTCCTGCCCCACCTAACAGCTTACAACTGCAAAACAGGTTCACTGCTCTCAAAGTTGAAGCGGAGCCACATGTGCCTTGAAGCAAAAGATCTGTGTCACCTGACCCTAATCCATGCAAGACAACCAGGAAGAAGCAGTGAATGATTATAATGGGCAACTCCTTGCTGCAGGGGACAGAGACACACATCTGTTGACCTGACCTATCAACTAGAGAGGTTTGCTGCTGGCTGGGGGCCAGAACTGGGATACTGTGGAGGGACTGCCAAAGCTTGTCTGACCATCTGACTACTACCCCGTGCTGTTCTTCCACATGGTCACCAATGATATTGCTAGGGGAAACCTGGAGAGTATCAAAAGTGGCTACAGAGCTCTGGGAGCAGGAGTCAGGGGCATGGGGGCCCAGGTGGTCTTCTCCTTGATCTTGCTGGTCAGAGGGAAGGGTGTGGGGAGGAGGATGCTGATAATATAGGTCAATAGCTGGCTGCAGAGCTGGTGTTGGTGACAGGGTGCTGGGTTCTATGAACATGGGACCCTGTTTGCAGATCAGTGTCTGCTTGTGAGAGACGGGATCCACCTCACTAAGCAGGGCAAAGTTACCTTTGCTGAAATGGCTGACCTGGTAAGAAGGGCTTTAAAATGGGAATGCTGGGGGAGGGAGAGAGAGTGACCAGCAGCCCTGTGAGAGCGTGATGCACAGGGGTGATGAGCAAAGAGCCTGGAGTGATGTGATGGGAAGGGATCACAAAATCAACAAAACAGGGCTTACGCAGGCTCACCTCCATCATTTTTATGTAAGCAAGGAAGCGCCCACAGGGCATCATTATGGAGAAATCCCCAAAGCCCTTTCTGGGAAATCAGTATGCTGGGGTGCCTGTCTAAAGTGCCTGTATACTAATGTGCACAGTATGGGGAATAAACATAATGAGTTAGATTTGTGTGCAGTTGCAGGGCTATGATCTTGTTGGGATCACAGAGACATGGTGGGATGGCTCCCATGACTGGAGGTGTGGCAATGGAGGGATACAAGCTCTTAGGAAAGACAGGCTGGGAAGATGAGGAGTTGGAGTTGCCCTTTATGTGAGAACAGCTGGAGTGCATGGAGCTCTGCCTGGGGATGGATGATGAGCCAACTGAGAGTTTATGGGTTAGGATTAAAAAGAAGACAGGTAAGGGTGACATTATAGTGGGTGTCTGCTATAGGCTGCATGACCAGGAAGAGCAAGTGGATGAGGCCCTCTACAGACAGCTAGGAGCAGCCGCATGTTCACAGGCCCTCATCCTTATGGAGAATTTTAACCACCGCGGTATCTGCTGGAGGGACAACACAGAAAGGCATAAGCAATCCTGGAGGTTCCTGGAGTGCATTGACAAGAACTTCCTGACCCAAGTGATAGAGCAGCCAATGAGGAGAGGTGCCCTGCTGGACCTCATACTCTCCAGCAAAGAAGGACTCAATATGGATGTGAAGGTCAAAGGCAGCCTTGGCTGCAGTGACCGTGAGATGGTGGAGTTCAGGATTCTGAGAGGAGGGAGAGGGCAAAAAGCAAGATCATAACCCTGGACTTATTGCAGCCTTTCAGTACTTAAAGGGGGCTTATAAGAAAGACGGGGACAGACTTTTTAGCAGGGCCTGTTGCGGTAGGACAGTTTTAAACAAAAAGAGAGTAGATTTAGACTAGATATAAGGAAGGAATTTTTTACAATGAGGGTGGTGAAACACTGGAACAGGTTGCACAGAGAGGTGGTAGATGGTCCATCCCTGGAAACATGCAAGGTCAGGCTGGACGGGGCTCTGAGCAATCTGATCTAGTTGAAGATGTCCCTGCTCATTGCAGAGGGGTTGGACTGGATGACCTTTAAAGGTGCCTTCCAACCCAAACTATTCTATGATTCTATGAGAGCAGACTTTGGCTTCTTTGGGGATCTGTTTGGAAGGGTCTTGTGTGATAAGACACAGAGGGAAGAGGGACCCAAGAAAGCTGGTTAATATTCAGGTATCACCTCCTCCAAGCTCAATGCATGGGGCAGGGGACCTGGTGACATAGAACATGGAAAAGCCTGAAGTACTGAATGCCTTCTTCAATCCGAGGCCCCAGAGACCAGGGGGGAAAGTCTGGAGGACGGAAGTCACACTCCTGATGGAAGAGGATCAGGTCAAGTAATACTTAAACAAACTGGACATTCATAAGTCCATGGGCCCTGATGGGATGCACTCATGAATGCTGAGGGAGCTGGCTGATGTCATTGCAAGGCCACCCCATAGTCTTTGAACAATCACGACAACTGGAAGAATTGCCTGAGGACTAGAGAAAACCAATGGTCACCCCTATCTTCAAGAAGAGCAAGAAGGAGGACCCAGGGAACTACAGGCTGGTCAGCCTCCCCTTGATCCCTGGGGAGGTGATGGAGCAGCTAATCCAGGAAACCATATCCAGGCACATGAAGGACATGAAGATGATCAGGAGTAGTCACTGTGGATTCATCAAGGGGAAGTCACGCTTGACAACCTGACCACTTTCTGTGATGAAATGACAGGTTTGGTACATGAGGTACAAGCAGTGGATATTGTCTATGTAGACCAGTAAGGCCTTTGACACTGTCTCCCATAAGATCCTCACAGAGAAGCCGCTGAAGTATGGGCTGGAGGAGCAGAAAATGAGGTGAACTGAAAACTGGCTGAATGGCTGGGCCCAGAGGGTTGTGATCAGTGGTATGAAGTCCGGCTGGAGGCCAGCAACTAGTGGTGTATTCCAGGGACCAACCCTGGGTCCAGTCCTGCTCAACTTCCTCGTTAATGATCTGGAACGTGGGACTGAGTGTGCCCTCTGCAAGTTTGCTGATGATATAAAACTGGGAGGAGCGGCTGATACACCAGAGGGTCGTGCTGCCCTCTGGCAGATGGACCTTGACAGGCTGGAGAAATGGGCTGACAGGAACCTCATGAAGTTCAACAAGGGGAAATGCAAATTCTTGCAACTGGGGAGGAACAACCCCATGTACCACTACATATTGAGGGCCTCCCAGCAGGAAAGATGCTTGGCAGAAAAGGTCCTGGTGGACACCAAGTCATACATAAACCAGCAATATGCCATTGTAACAACAAAGGCTAATGGTATCCTGGGCTGCATTAGGAGGAGTGCTGCCAGCGGGTCAAGGCAGGTCATCCTTCCTCTCTCCTCAGCACTGGTGAGGCCACACCTGGAGTCCTGTATCCAGTTCTGCGTTCCCCAGTACAACAGAGACATGGACGTACTGGAGAGCGTCCAGTGATGGGCCATTAAGATGATGAAAGGACTGGATCGCCTCACATATGAGGAAAGGCTGAGGGAGTTGGGACTGTTCAGTCCAGAGCAGAGAAGGCTCAGAGAGGATCTCATCAATGTATATAAACACCCAAAGGGAGGGTGTAAAGAAGATGGAGCCAGACTCTTCTTATTGGTGTCTGGTGACAGGGCCAGAGGCAATGGGCACAAGCTGAAGCACAGGAGATTCCCTCTGAACATCAGGAAATGATTTTTTTCTTTTTTTTTAACTGTGTGGGTAACTGAGCACTGGCACAGGTTGTCCAGAGAGGCTGTGGAGCCTCCGTCCTTGGAGATATTAAAAAGCTGCCTGGACATGGTCCTGGGCAACTGGCTCTAGGTGGCCCTGCTTGAGCATGGATGTTGGACCAGATGACCTCCAGAGGTCCCTTCCAACCTCAAATGTTCTGTGATTCTAAGGTTATTTACATATTTTTGGGGGTAGAGGAGAAGAACAAAGAATATTAAAGATTTGGGTGTTCAGTAATAATATGCATTTTGGGACTTCCAAATCATGCTTACAGCCTGGTTCAACAAAACCACACTTGAATCTTCTATAATAAAAGCTAAATGCTATTCTTGCCTCACCTTGAGTCTGCAAAGAAAGGCAGGACGGTGCAAACACAGAGCAGTGCACAAGCAGTTATTTGTGAATATAGGCAGGTGTGCAGAATCATGCCCAGTAGGCAAGGCAAATACAAACTAGCTTATATGAATATGTAGGGCTAAATGAAACCTGAAGACAGCAGTACACTATATTGTAATGACATAGCATATCTAAACCAGTGAAAATAATTCCCTGTGCCCTTTGACTGAATCTCTTCACCTGCAACTGCAAGATTGTTGTACATTGTACTTGTCAATGTGTTACATGTCATGGCAAGTAACTATATGATACAGTTCCTACACCTCTGTTTTATTCTGTAGACTTTCCTTAGTGTTGCTTTAACCCCCCTTTTTCTTTTCTTTTATGCTGGATACCTTCAATATTTCACCTGTATTGATGATGGAAACAGCCATGTGAGGAAGGTATTGCTTTTGCTCTACATTGCTAATAATTTCCTGGGCTCTACCTTACCACCAAATTGAACCTTTGGATGGAGAAAGAACACACACCAGGAAATGACTTACCCTCCTTCTTCAGAGTATTTGTGACCAAAAGCAAGGATGTCAGATGCCCGGCCACTGCCATCACATATCACAACGGGAACAGGAGGAGTGTCTCGCAGGTACTCCAGAACAATGGAGATAACATTGGGACCTCCTTCCACAATGAGGGCCACCACTGGAACCCCTTGACCAATTCCTGGAGTAAAAGAAAGAAACAAACAAAAAAACACAAAGAAAAAAGAAAAGGAACAAAAAAATGCGAAGCCAGCAAAGCAAACAAAACATAACGGAAGACAGAAAAAAAAAAATCAGACTGAAATTACTGCATTGTGACTGTACAGTGTTATGTTAGAGAAAATGGCATTCAGAAAATCTAGATTTGAAGGACAGAAGGGACCAGTGTAGTCATCTCATTGGTTTCACTGCATAAAACAGGATTTGCTAGAATTATCTTCTGTTTTAAATACAATATTTATGGTTGAAATAGACCATGATTTTTTTAAAAGATGGAATCTTGGTTTGAAAGCATAGAGAAGCTACCACAATTCTTCCTAACATGTTCAGAGTCAGGACTTTGTAGCTTGCTTGTAAACTAGATTTTGCATGGTGTCAGTTTCCAGTCATTGGGTCTTCCAGTAGCTTTGCTTGATGTTTTAAAATCCCCTCTACGGTATTTTTGTTGCCATATTAGATGCATTATAAGGTTGCAGCTGGGTAGCCCTTTAAACTTCTCTTTGATAAACTGAACACATTCTGTTACAAGTCAATGCAATACTTGTTTTCCAATTCTAGTTGGTCTCACAGTTTTTCTCTGAATTCTCTCCAAATTTTGCAGCATATTCCTTGATTTGCAGACCCCACACTGAGGATATTGCTCTAGACAGAGCTGAACTAATGCTGAACCAGAGGAAAGACATCTTCATTTTCAATACTTGTGGTATAATTAGATGGGAGCCCTCTGCAAAAGTTGCAACACAGACTTTGCCGGGAAAATCTTATGCATTTAGAGAAAGGCAATCTGACACCAGGCTGGTGTTAACATGACTGAAAAAGCTTTTATGGTTGTCACTTCTTGACCATTTGAGACTGAGGACATTCAAAAGGACCCAGGCGTAGAACTAGTTGAATATTTTTTATTAGCATTTTTTGGTCAAAAGAAAGACTTTTTCCTTTTAAACTAGCTTTTCCTAAGAAAAACTATATGCATTCTTTACAAAATTTTGACATTTCACTGAAAAGTAAAGAGAGTGCCCCAAACTCTTAATAGTTGGGAAAAGTTGCATGAGACCAGGCAACAAGAATTTTTAACGTGGCTGCCTCAGGTTTCCATTTAGAGGGGGTTCAGTCCACAGAAGCAAAGGTAAGCCTGTGAGACTGGAACATTAAATCTGGTTAGACCCTCTAGAAACATTCACAAATCAAATGATTTTTGATAGTCACAAAAATTTTTAAGGATTTAAATTACTGTCAAAAAATGACGTGAACTGTTCTTTAAAAAAAGAAAAAACCCCAGTTGTTATATAGAACAGCAAAATATTGTAAGCACCTCCTGAACCAGTTTACAAGCAAACATTGTGTTTTCTGGAGAGAGTCTCAGCATGCTTTGTTATGGCTGTACCTACTGTCAGTTTGTGGCTCTTTTATTCTATAACTTAAGGAAAGTGTTTCAGTCCTTCTTGCTCAAAAGACTGATCACAGAGCAGATCTAACATGAACTCTGTCTAGGAGGCCCACATCTCGCTGAAACCTCACATCAGCATTTCTCTTCGGCAGTGTAATATTTTCCTCTGGAAACTGACTGGTAGGGCCATTTTATTTCAGTACAGACAAAAAAACCTGAAGTGGTTGTACTGGGTCTGGCTGAGGGGAGCTGGTTTCCCCACGCCAGCCTGCTGTGCTCTGTGTCGGTGCCTGGAGGCGGCACCAGTGCCCGGCTGTGGCCGGGCGGTGCCTGCCCAGCCCCGGGGCTGCCTCTCCAACATCCCCCCCCGCCCCGCTGTGGGCTGTGGGTGGGCGGGATCCTGGGAGGGGGCGGCCAGGACAGCCGGCCCGGGCTGAGCGGGGCTATTCCGTACCGTGTGACGCCTGCTCAGGGATAAAAGCTGGGAGGGAGGAGGAAGCGGGGGCATTCGTGGTTCGGGACGTGTGTCTGTGTCCTGGGGGAGCCGCCGCGGCACGTGCTGGGCCCCGCTGCCCGGGCGGGGGCTGGGCCTCGCTGTGGGGAGAGGTGGGGAGGGGGTCTGCGTTGTCCTTTCCCTTTTGTTTCCGCACGTGGCCTTTGTTTTATTAAACTGCCTTTGTCCTGACCCAGGAGGTTTCTTTCCACCTCATTTTCTCCCCCTGCCCTGCTAAGGAGGGGAGTGATAGAGCGGCTGGGTGGCACCCGGTGTCCAGCCGGGGTCAAACCACCACAGTGGTGTGTTTAAAAGCCTGAACCTAACGTTTACCAAAGGTGGTCTTTTGTAAAGTATTTGCTATAATGCCATATATGAAATTGTTATCAAAGCTGAATATAAGTGCACAGATTTGAAAGTACATAATTAACTAATGGGTAGAGTTGTATGTGGAACTAATGGAGTTTCTTGAAGAACTTACCCTGATCCTATCATTGTTATTAATGACTTCAAAACTGAAGTAGAACTGGTACTGACATCTGCTAACAAGAGAATATTAAGAAGTATTCTCAATAATGAGTAAAATTGGTTCTGGATGACATTAAGGATTGAGTAATAGAAATGGAGAAAGTTCACAGTGCAAGATGCAAAGTCATTTACTTGATGATTAATAAATTCTGCTGTAAACTGGGAACTCATTAGGAGGAAATACTAGAAAAGAGAAAGGTGTGATCCAGCTGATCACAGAAGAACTGAGTCTTTGGTGTAGCAAGACCATGAAGAAGGCAGGTATGATTCTGGAATAGACACAGCAAAACATTTTCAGTAGGAAATATGGGCACATCAGTGCTATTCTGCAAGCCACTCATGAAATTCCATGCAAAATACTGTAGCTATGCTCACTCATGTTCAGAAAGGACAAACTGGAACAATTGGAGGAAAAAGCCAAAATGTGTATATGGGGAATCAAGACACGATCTTATGAGACAAGATTAGATGAGTTTGGCTCATCTTCCTTAGCAAATTGAAGGGTGAAAGAATAATGTCTGAATATCCCCATGACATACAGCACATTGGCCATTAATAGTTCTCGATGGAGTTCAGAAGATTTCTGGCTATCAGAGGAGTGAAGTCTCCACAGCCTTCTAGTAAGACTAAAAGGGAAAACCTTTCTGAGTTTGGAGTGATGCTCAATAATCATTATAGATGCAGTCACCTTATGTATCTCAAACTGTTCCTAAAGCAGGTTCCTTCAGTCTACTGAAAGTTTGTTCGGTCTCAGTGTATTCTGCTGGATATTGATCATCAGCTATATAATTCTAATAATATAAATAATGATGATTAGTCTATACAGCTGAACTATTTTTGCCTTTTTGGGCCAATTAATTTGTCATTTGAAAGCATTTTAAAATTTCCTCTTGCATTCTTTTCTTTTCCTTTTTTTTAAAAAAATTTTTTTTAAACTGCTATAGTCACAATAGTTGCATGGCATATAACAGTTCTCTGCAAGTGTTTCAGCTGTGTTTCACTTTGGTTAATCAGATGGTATTTTTTCTCTTCCCTGATCCTGTAGAAACATATCCCGCATGAAAACAATCCTCTAATTTGAGGCTAGTAAAACAAAACAAATTCTCTCCGAATCCACTCTTTAATGAAACTTTGTAGCTTTGAGTTTATAAAAAAACCCCAAGTTCATGTGAACCTTAATTTATATTATAAAATTAAGTTCCAGATTGAAATGCAACTCTTTCAATTATTCTAGTAGATTTCTTTGTGAAACAGAAAAGATTTAAAACACAAAGTTGATTTCTACATCTCCTTTTCCTTTTGAAAATCCTCCCTGAGTTTCACCACAGAGAATTTTTTTCTTTGTAATTTTCATTGTCCTCCCTACATAATTTTCATTTGGAAAAATATATTGTTTCTTTAGTTTGGAGGGAAAATTAGAAAGTACATTTCTGGAATTAGATGTAATATTTTAAAACCAGTTAATAATACTTTTTTGATATTTCTTCAGAGTATAACCACTTCTGGCTTTCAGGAAAGCTCTCTAGACTACAGTTGTCTGAATCCTAAGGTTATGAGCTTTTCCAGATTTATGATGATTAATTTATGAGCACTGATGGTATCCACAGTGTGTGAAAGGAAGTCCATAGACATGGGAAAAAAAAAAAGTCATGTCTGCTTGAGTATCTTAAAATTTGAAAAAGAGGGTAAGTGGGAATGATCACATTCGCAGTTTTCTATGATGTTCCCATTCACATTTAAATTACTTGTGACATTGTATTTGTTTCAGAATAAAAGCTTAGCTACTTAGACCAAGGAAGTCTGCATCTCAATAACTCTCAGGCAAAACACAGAGCAGATTTGAATTAAACTTCTACACAGTTTGATACCAAAAATCCTGGATGCATCTTTGCCACTAAATATTAGGAATTTGAAAATTAATGCAGAGGGTCTGTAGAAAAATTTCAGTGGGCAGGAAGACATTGCCTGACTATTCCTGATCAGATATTAGCACTGCACTTGCTAACAATTTTGCATCTGTGAAACTGAGAACTGACCATGCCTTGTCTTATTGTAACATCAGACCAATTTGAAAAATGTTGGCATGTGATGCTAATAAGACAGAACCTCTGACTTTGGCAAAAAGGTAGGTGATGGACTTCTCTTTAACTGGTAATCAAAATATTTTTCCTTCTAGATCTCTGTATCTCCTTTAGAAATGCAAGAGTCAGGAATTCTCTGCAAGAGCACTATTTCAGCTTTCACATGCACATTATATGATGGTCTGCAAAGAAGGGGCTGGAAGTGCCTGATATATCCACAGGGAGCCTCTTGTTTCAGCCACTTCATTCAGAAGCAGAATGTCAGGCTGGGAGGTGAGATGCTAAATCTGAAGGTAATACATTCCTTACAATGCCAAGGACATCATCATTATAAAAAGATTTTCTTGCTTGAGTTGAGATTATCAGAAAGGAGGCAATGAAGAGAGAAACCCATGCTGATGAAAAACTGGACTACAGTACCAGGGTTGCTGAGGCTGATCACTATCTTAATTTCTAAAACAATAACTTGTATTTGGAGCATTTCCGCAACCATAGATTTTTGCAGGGCAGACTAGATTGCTAAGTGTTTCACGGTGTCAGCTATTGTGGATATTCTTGGTGCAATATTGTAAATTAGACTGCCATATTGTAGGAAAGATTTATACAGTCAACCTAAAGCTTCATTACTGTGTTATTGCCTTTGTGGCCAGAAACAGAGCCAGTGAGAGACTTTCTGGCAATTGTGATTCTAGGAAGGTACATACATACCAGAACATTTGTGCTGATGTGCACCAGTGGCAACTTGTAGCCTTTCATGTTATTATACAGAAAAATAATCCCATTTTCCCCTTGACACAGTGGTAGTGTGTGAATATGCAAGTTAAAACAATAAACTAGAAGAAATGAATTAGTTTGGAAATGGAAGCAAGGAAAAAACCGCATAATGCCTGTGCTGTGTGAAAAGGGATTTAAAAAAATCTACCATGCTTTGCAGAAGCCCTACTTTGTTTTCCCGGTTCTTGGAAAAACATGAATATTTTATACTGTGAGTATATTTATAAATAATCTATAACTGTCTTATAAATTATTACTAATTCTTTTTATGAAGAGCTAAACATGAGTTACCCATTTTTTTATAGACCAACAAGTGAATAAAATGCCTCATTTACTACAAGATGCATTTACTACTCATGTTTTTAAGTGTGCTTGTAAGAGTAAGTGGGACATATCAGTATGTTGCGTACTATTTCTAAGTTCACCCCTGAGATCAGTGCAAATAAAACTGAGAGGCTTTATTTCATTATCCCTGACAGAAATGTCTCTAATTTCTGCTTCTTAACATTGGGTGGTGGTAGGTGCAACTGAGCTGATTTCCCGCTGGCCACCTTTGCTCCTTCATCAGGTCAGACATGTTGGTGTGGGTTCCCCTACATTAATTTTCGTTTTCTACCTGGAAATTTTGGCTGGAGAATTTGGTAATTATTTGGATTTGTTTGGAATGTTGGGGCCCGTGGCTGTCCCACGGGAGGAGTTACTGTACAGTGGTTGGCACAGAAGTGGCGTACAGCTGGAAATCTCTGTCACATCTTCCACACAACGTGCAGCTGTAGAGCAAATTCTCCAGAAGCTGGATGCAATGGAGGAACTTAAGACTTACGGTGCACATAAGACAGAGTCACCATGGACATACCCAGTGAGTCCAGACTGTCCCAAACGGTGGGGAGAGTAAGCCTCCGTGAACCTACACACAGTGCATGTGCAGTCAGCCTGGTATCTCAAAGTCTTTTCTTAACGAGGCACACACTGCTCATCTGTGCAGTGTGGAAACAGGATTCTCACCCTTCCTAGAAATCCTGAGCCTACCGCAGGCGAGTTCAGGGATGTGTAAGGCAACACTGAGCTGGAATGGCTCATCAGTTCTTCACGAAAGCAGGTATATTTGCACGACCAAGGGGCCTCTACCATTCTCCACAGCACCACCCTCCAGGTCCACAGGTTACTAAACTTTCCTGGGCCTAGATGTACTGCGGATGGTGGGCTACATAAATCAGCAGTTTTCTCCGCTGGTCATCACATCACAGGTTCTCATGTGCTTATCTGAGATAATGGACTCTTAGCAGTAGAAAGTTTCTATGACAGGCTTTAGATTTGTTTCAGGCCTCTAACTTGTGTACGTCCTGCAAAAGGTCTACCATCTGTGGGCAACAGCTACCTTTCAACCTGCAAAATTCTTTTAGGACAATGGCTTTTGTAA
>WAAD01018870.1:4099-20521 GCA_013389945.1 Fregata magnificens
AGCAAAGTGTACGCCCATCCAAGCCATGAGCTGCCAGCTTGTCCAGGAGAATGTCGTGGGAGACTGTGTCAAAGGCCTTACTAAAGTCCAGGTAGACAACATCCACAGCCTTGCCCTCATCTACTAGGCGGGTCACCCGGTCATAGAAGGAGATCAGGTTGGTCAGGCAGGACCTGCCCTTCATGAAGCCATTCTGGCTGGGCCTGATCCCCAGGTTGTCCCGCACCTGCCCGGTGAGCTCACTCAAGACGAGCCGCTCCATGATCTTCCCGGGCACCGAGGCCAGGCTGACTGGCCTGTAGTTCCCCAGATCCTCCTTCCGGCCCTTCTTGTAGATGGGCGTCACATTGGCTAGCTTCCAGTCATCCGGGACCTCCCCCGTTGACCAGGACTGCTGATAAATGATGGAGAGTGGCTTGGCAAGCTCCTCCGCCAGCTCCCTCAGCACTCTCGGGTGGATGTCTATGCAGGCACAGGAGTCTTCATAATTTACAGAATTAACGTTAGCTCCAGTGTATTAAACACAATTCTTCCACTGAGTTCAGAAAGTTTGAAATTCAGTCCATACATGTAAGACATTAAGGAAGAGTAGTCTGACCACCTACTTAGTAGATTTTAGCCTGGAGGTTCTTCATGGGCATACCCCTTAGAAAGACATCTGAACTTCATCTCAAGACTCTCAAGTGACAGAGAAGGCACCACCTCTCAGATTAAGTTATTTTCCTGGTTAATTATCATTAGTTTTACTGCTATTTATTCCTCTTCTGAATATTTCTAGCTTCATAATCTGCATGTTGAATTTTGCTATTGGCTTTTGGGGTTTATTTTTCTTTTGTTTTTGCTATATTAAAGACCTTTTACTACAGGAAATTGTATCCCCAGAAAGATACTTATGCATCTCATTCATTTATATCTCAGTTTCTTCATAATTTTGAGAAATATTTTCTCTACAGTGTGATTCACATAACTTGCCAGATATTATGAACCACCTTATGTAGGGACCACCTTTCCATCTTTTTCTTAGACGAGTGTTTGAGTCGCAAGGGTCTCAACTGCCCGTATGTTACCCCAGTACTATTTATGATTGCTATTGCACGTGGGGAGAATATTCTTCTGGGGGAAAAAAACATTAAAATCCTATGAAATCCTATGAATCTGGAATGAGCACAGAGAGCAGCTAAAGCAATTTTTCATTTTAGAAATTGCTTAACAGAAAATAAGCTATATAATAATGCTTTTGAACTCAGACCTACACTCAGAGAAGAACAGCACAAAAACTGTAGTGTATCCTCTAACGTGAATCATGGAATCGTAGAATCATAGAATCATTTAGGTTGGAAAAGACCCTTAGGATCATCGAGTCCAACCGTAAACATAACACTACCAAGTCCAGCACTAAACAATGTCCCTAAGTGCGTGCCACGGCCACGTATCTTTTAAATACCTCCAGGGATGGTGACTCAACCACTTCCCTGGGCAGTCTGTTCCAATGCTTGACAACCCTTTTAGGGAAAAAAATTTTCCTGATATCCAATCTAAACCTCCCCTGATACAACTTGAGGCCATTTCCTCTCATCCTATTGCTAGTTTCTTGGGAGAAGAGACTGACATCCACCTCGTTACAACCTCCTTTCAGGAAGTTGTAGAGAGCGAGAAGGTCTCCCCTCAGCCTCCTTTTCTCCAGGCTAAACAACCCCAGTTCCCTCAGCCGCTCCTCATAGAACTTGTGCTTTAGACCCTTCACCAGCTTCGTTGCCCTTCTCTGGACACACTCCAGCACCTCAGTGTCCTTCTTGTACTGAGGGGCCCAAAACTGAACACAAGACTCGAGGTGCGGCCTCACCAGTGCCGAGTACAGGGGCACGATCACTTCCCTACTCCTGCTGGTCACACTATTCCTGATACAAGACAGGATGCTGTTGGCCTTCTTGGTCACCTGGGCACACTGCCGGCTCATGTTCAGTTAGCTGTTGACCAGCACCCCCAGGTCCTTTTCGGCTGGGCAGCTTTCCAGCCACTCTTCCCCAAGCCTGTAGTGTTGCATGGGGTTGTTGTGACCCAAGTGCAGGACCCGGCACTTGGCCTTGTTGAACCTCATACACTTGGCCTCGGCCCATCGATCCAGCCTATCCAGATCCCTCTGCAGAGCCTTCCTACCCTCGAGCAGATCAACACTGCCGC
Source organism: Fregata magnificens (assembly GCA_013389945.1). Taxonomy (NCBI): domain Eukaryota; kingdom Metazoa; phylum Chordata; class Aves; order Suliformes; family Fregatidae; genus Fregata; species Fregata magnificens. The sequence continues at coordinate 6,281 of WAAD01018870.1, forward strand.
CCAACTTGGTGTCATCTGCAAACTTACTGAGGGTGCACTCAATCCCCTCATCCAGATCATTGATAAAGATGTTAAACAAGACTGGCCCCAACACTGAGCCCTGGGGAACACCACTGGTGACTGGTCACCAACTGGATTTAACTCCATTCACCACAACTCTCTGGGCCCGGCCATCCAGACAGATTTTTACCCAGTGAAGCGTATGCCCATCCAATCCATGAGCAGCCAGTTTCTCCAGGAGAATGTCCTGGCAAATGGTGTCAAAGTTTAGGTAAACGACATCCAGAGCCTTTCCCTGAATCACCTAGTTCAGTTTATTTTAAGTCTGTTCTTGATTTTTATAAAGTTCAGCTTCCAGTTTAAATCTATTTTTAATGGATTTAGTTCAGAGTAAGGATGATCACGTGAGTATTAATACTCACGTAAAGGTACAGATTTTTATTTTTGAAGGCCCATCATGCAGACGAACCAGATTTCTGAGCTCCTTGGAAAGTGCTGTCATCTCCAGATTGCGATTGCTCCTTCCTTGTTATTGTAAAGTGAAGTGAAGGAGCTCATTGTACTTAAAAAAGAATTGACTTTAAGCTGGAAGAGGTTTGGGATTGTGAGTGACAGTCTCACAGAGGCTCTCAAATCTAGTATAAGGGAAGAAATAATCAATTCTTAAACACTTCCCCCAATTCTTAAACATTTCTGATTAGCTGGTTTAGTTGAGCTGCTTGTTGGGAATTCATTTTTTTGGCCTCTAACTTCCTACATGTGCTGTACAGGGAACGTTGTTGCCAAACTAAGGGCTATGAACTTAATTTCTGAGCCAGAGTCTAAAATCTAGTACAATAGTCTTCAGTACCACTGTACAAATCGAATAGACCAAATCCTATGTGCGGTAGAAACCCAAATTACATTTTCAAAAATAGCTTAAGAAACAACTAACAAACCCTACTGTATTGCCTTCTTTCATGTTGCTGAGCAGATATGTGCTACGGAATAATTGCTAGATCTCAAACCACTATTTATTTTGCTCCCTTTTTTTGCCCTATATATCTAAACTACTATTTTTCTGCCTGCGTCCCCACTGGTAGTTATCCCTCAGTCCATGTTCCATTCTCTCTTACTGAAACATTTGAAATAATGGTGGTTGCAGAGAGGGAGAGGGCTGTGTTTTGTATCTGATATTTCACTGAAAGGGAAATATAGATATAGCAAAGTCTTGTTCTCATACAAGGTTCTCTAATCATAAGAAACCAGGTTCTGTCACGTGTATCCATAAATGTAATCATATGGTATATAAATAGAATTGCTTTTAAATAGAATAGCTGTCAAAGTCTTCAGTCAGGCTTCATCAGCAGCTCTTTAAGAGAAAAGGCTGATTGAAAAGGAAAGTCAGTCAGCAGCAATTTAGTATGAGGGCTAATAATCAGCACTTCAGTTTCATTCCAGTTAAGCTAAAGGAAGTCATTTGACATAGATGTCACTAGGAAGGGTACAACATAAATACGGATGTTTTGCAGACCTCACAGAAGTATAAAAAAAAGATACATGTATATTATAATGTTGTTGCACAAGATACTGTCCATATGATTAGCAAGAGGGTATTTATACTTTAAAGAAAAGATGTGTTCTCTCTCAAGCTCCCTCCTCCAATAAATTGAAATAAAAGAAATAAGAAAAAAATGCCAAAAAAGGGAATCTTTTCAAAATTTGAAGAAAATATTGACAAAAGATTGTGATGGTGCAGGCATGAAACAATATGTGCACATTCAATATATTAGTATTAAATGTTTTGTGTGTGTAACACAGATTTTAGTGAAGATTCATTGACTTCGATAAGGTAATCAGCAGTTCCTAGTAACAGTTTCAAAGGTTAATCTGCCTTCATTTATACCTCTTTAGCTGATTTATCATTTGCAGAGTTAAATTAGGATCGAGATAAAACAGAAGTGCTGTGTTGAATGATGGTTTCTGAAGCCTTCTGCTTGCAGAAGCACTGATTGAACCCTGTTCAAGAAATAGATTGCAAGGGCCTGGGTAACGCCAGTGCCACAAAGGCTGCTGGAGGGGCTTCCAGCATTTATCTTCTATAAATGTTGAGAAGCTGCAGAGCTTCTGGTACAGTTCAGAACTAAAAGCAGCTCTGCTGTTACGTCCTAGGGTGAGATATTAGTGAGGATTGACTCCTGAATTTCTTAGTGTAGGGACTTCGAGGGGTGATTTCCATCACCGAAAGCACTGGTTCTTCTATCCGAAAGTCCTGAAAGCTAACAGGAGATTTTCCTCTGCCTACCAAAGGGAAAGAAATTGTCATTCAGTCTTTGAAAATGACAAGATGTATGTGTTCCAAAGATTAATATGGCACTCAAATTTGGAGGAAAAGACTTTTAAAGGTGTGGGGTTTTAAAGAAAATAAATGGAACTTCTTTACATTTCACAGTAAGAAGGCTACCAGTCTTTCATGAGTTGTTCTTTTTCTCTGCATGTGGCAGTATCAGTTGTGAAAAAAGATCATGCTGTGCTTAGATAAAGAGCCTTTTCTGTTGACTTTGAAGCAAAGCTGTTGGAAGAACTTCCTTGTTCTTAGCATTTTCATATGTATATTGCCATTAAATTTTACTGCATTACTGTAATAGAGACCTTGATTTTATACTTTCTTATTCAAAAATAGATTATCCTCCTTGTAGCATATGGGAGTGAGTATTAAAGTGATAGCAATAAGACACATTTATAGCTAATAGGTTAGTTATTTATTCTAGTTCATCATCACTGTGTCTGACTGCTTCGCAGTAGTCTTTTAACAGTAAAGCAAAAAATACAGGCTTGTGTCATCAAGATACTGATGTAAATATCTGACATTTTAGGAACAGGCACTCTGCAAAGTTCCATCTAATTGGAATGTCCATAAGAAGGTAGAAGGTTTTTGCTTAGTAACTACCCATTTCTACTAATCTGAGATTAGCAGAACAGACAATTTTAAATATGTCACTACCAGGTTGTAAGATTCTTTTAAAATACAATATGAGACTCATTAAGGAGGCTAGCAGTTCCTGATGTGCTTGAGCATTTCATCTGATGTTCATAGACCATTTTATTTTTAAATTAATTTAGATTTATTTTGTATTTATTCATTTTTTATATTTATATATAATGATATATTCTAAATCATTATATTTTTATATATTCACTTTTTATTTTAGTATCATATTCTTCTTGTTTCTTTCTCTCTCAGACTTGTTTTTAGGTAGAGAAACAAGTGGTCATTACACACATTCAGAGCCATAGGGACATAAAGGCAATATTTTCAAAAGTGTCGTATGTGTTTGGGAGAGTTAAGTCTCAGGGGCATGATAAAATTATGGTGATTAACAAGTTATCATTTATGAGATAAACTGATTGAGTGATCTTAGATAAGCTGATGGGATCAAGCAAAAAACTTTTGAGCACCATACATGCTGGGATTCAAAGTGTTTTAAGAATCAACCAGAAACATGGCTATGCCAGTTCAGAGCAGACACGGAGATATTTTGGTAATGGACAGTAGATGGGAAAAGATATTTTGATCATCTCTCTAATGTCCAAATATCTATAAATTTGAAGTAAATTGAACTACTCTTCTAATCCTACGTGAGTTGTTAGCTAAGAGCAAACATAAAAATAATTTCTGCTAATCATTGATAACTCTGATCACATATCTGAGTCTTACCAAAAGTTATGAGAAATAAGCCTCTGTGGTATGAATTTTTTCCTGCTTTTGTGAATACTGGCTATGCACTGTAACTAAATTCTCCATTCTTTTATAAGAAACCATAATTTCATAATGGTATTTGACTCTTGCATAATTAAAAACATCAAAGTGTTATAAAACTTCCAGTTATTAAGATCAGAATTTTTCTTACAAAGTGAAGTTTGATCAAAACCCATCAATTTTATTAGCTCTAAATGTTTCTACTAAATATCTTGAGTTTGACAAAACCTTGGCTGAATTACAGGCTGAGTTCCACTGAAAGGTTGCCCAGTTTCCTGGTGAGATACTGAAGTGGTTGGGTTTTAAATAGTCTCTATAAACTTAGAACCAAGAAACCAGACCTTCCAGAGCCTACATTTTCAGAGGGCCTCCCTTCATGTCTTTGCCAGAAGGCTATGTTATGTGCCTGGCAACTCTGGAAGCTTTGGAGACATGCCACCTACCAGAGCCCTCATTTTCCCACTTTTTGAGTACAATAATGCTTGTTGTCCTGGTATCCCCAAATGGCCATAGAACAAAGAGTCTGTAAACTCTGAAAACAAACTCGTATGTCATCCTGATTAACTACAAAGCCTTGAACCTTCATGAAGTAGTTAAAGCAATTGTCATTCTTGAGAATTTCCACAGTAAGCATAACCAGAAGCTCAAATTCATTTAAGTCATTAAGAAGGTACTGTGCTGCTGGGAAAACACAGCTTCAGAATTTCCATGGTTTCTGAAAACATTTTATGTTTGTTGTTGCAGATTTTTAGTGTCTTGTAATTACAATAAAAGAAAAAATAACAAATATTAAACTGAAAATAATGAATTCCAAATCTTCAGGGAATTTCCTTGTGGCCTGCAATAACCTGTTTTCTTATTTGATTTTTTTTTCCCCTAGGAATAGGGTGGGGATTAGCAATTTTCTTGACTCTCCCTTTGAAACTATCTTTTCTCCCCTGATCTTAGTTTTATATGATATAATTTTGTAAGTGTTTGGGAGACAAAGAAAACACACTGTTTTCTTTCTTCCTTGTTAATTGCTTCATCTTTGTACTGCTTTCAATCCTTCCTAAAGAACAAAGAAAAGAGCAAACTTCTTTGTAAATCTACTCGGCATGGTTGCTGGGCTACTAATGACTGGAAAAGATAAATTAGTCAAACTCAAATTAGGCTGATGCTTAGCAAGTCAGAACCCAAGATATAAAATAGCAGTAGTGAGAGAATAATTCCGGACCACTATTGGCTTATAACAGGCTCAAATTATTATACTCTTCCTTATTGTCTTTGCTGATCATGCACTAGATGCTGGGTGCTGAAGCACTAACCCTGCGTGTTTTAAAACTTTTACAGGTCTAAATGATTTTTTTAGTTCCTGGCAGATACTGTCCCCTGATTGCTGCCTGTTCCATCGGGGTAAATATACCTCTGGTTGTTAGGGGTTTCTACTGATTTTTTTCTGGATGTCATGCAAACAACAGAAAAAACACCATGGGCAAATAAACGCACAAGCTAATAGGCTTTTTCAGTTTGACACAATTGCACAGCATACACCACTTTGAACAGGTTTTTAAGCTGTACATAGGCCTATTTTCCAAACAGGAACACCTATAGCTTTTCATTTCGGTGATCTTTATGCTTTTCATAAATTGGGTATTATATAGGTACTGCGGTGACTGCCTTTGTCATTATTTAGTGACATTCATGTGATGAAATTTGAACATGTACTATGTATGCTAATCACTCTATACTCCCTTTAAAGTCAAAGGCAATACATGTAGATGACTACAGCAAGTCAGGCACCCTCAGCATGTGACTGTCCCACATGTAGATGTCTGTAATGTTGATGGTTAAACTAGACAAGATAAATCCCAGCCTGACTTTCTGTGATAGGGAAAAGATTTAAAAAATGAAGTGGAAACAGCATCCACCAGAACACAGACATGAGAATGTGCCCAAACAACAGATTTATCTGGGTATTTACATATATTCATTTTGGGCTTCCTACCTCTGGCTTTCCCCTTAATACATATCCTAAGCAACCTGCAGTAATAAAGATGAAAGTTTATCTTCCTGAAGTGCGTCTTCAATATAATTTTAATCTTCTTTAACATGGTTCAAGCCTGTTCACTTTTTTCCTTCCAAGACAGCACCAAGGCTTTGTTTATTCGTATATTCAAAGTAATTTCTACTTACCTATAAAATATAAAAAGAAAATGCTGGGGATGCTGAGATAATCTTTAAATTATTATCCTCCAAATGAAAAAACAAGTCTGAATGTATCACCATCTTTTCATTACTTACCAGAAAGTTTGGTACCATAACCTTATTGCATAGTCTTCAGTGTTGAGTAATTTCTGAGCTGAGAGGTAAAGCATCATTAAAGATCTGGAAATATGCATTTCACTTCTGAAGAGAGAGAACATAACTGAAGTATAAGCAAATTCTGTGTGATTTAGTACTAGTAGTAGATCAACGGCAAGCCTTCGGAGATGTTTGTCTGCCAGGATGTCAGTAATCATAGTTTTTAATTTCCTTAAAGAAATGTTACGTGGCTTGACCAATCTTAGAGTCAAACATCACATAAACTCTACAATGAGTCTTTTAAGGTGTACTGTGTTGTAAGACCAAGACAGTGCTTTGAATAATGTGGAAAAGAATGAAATTGCTATTACTTTGATGTGAACAAAGAGGTTTGATTTGAGAATTTACCTGGTTGAGACTGGTATTAATTTCAAAACTTATGCTCCCTCCTAATTCTCCCTCCTAATACCTCACCTCCTCCACATGCTGGGAAGTCTGAGATCTAAATTATAATTAAGGAAAGAATGTCTGTTTCTGTAGTGTTATAAAGCATTGGTATTTTTGTCTTTGCATGCTACCTACATTCCAGCTTTTTATTGTATAAGCAAGGAGGTAATGACCAATAAAGAATGTAATCATATCCACATCATGACAGGACAGACCTAGGCAAATGTCATCAAGAATTCAGTCAAGCTCATTTTGGAGCTCACAAGCATCCCAAGCATCATACCTAACCCTGAAGTCAGAACAACAAAAATTTACTTTTCTACCTGTCTTCAGTATAATTTTGTTTCTTATGGCTCAGGTAACACTTTTCCTTTCAAGACTGAGCCACCTTTGTACTGCACTTTAATAGACATGAATTAGGGAACAAATAGAATTTAATTGTTTTACTTATCCATCTTTTTCAGGAAGTCACCTAGTTAACATACAAAAGCAGATAGGGTTTAAACTTTCAGAGAGGCTAGCTGTGAAGGTTGCACCATTTCTGACTGACCATTCTGTAATGTTTTAAGGTCTGTTTTCTTAGGTGTAAGACCCTGTACTGATTGAAGAACTATTCAGTGAGACAAAGCGTACAGGGAAACCTAATATATTTTACTAGGTCGTACCTGGAAAAAAATAAAATGATCTTTCAGACAGAAAGCTCCTCTTTAAGTTTGAAATGCAGGTAGCAACTTCTGAAGCTGTATATAGAATTATTTAGCCGTATTCACAGTTGCTATATTATTCTAAAGTCTGTTCTCATTTGCTCAGCCATGCTGCAGCCACACACACTTATGTGTTCAGTTTCCTTTCTTCTGCTTTTAGTAGGACCCTTGTAGGTTCTCTTTGGTTTCGTTGTCCTCTTTTGCTATTGCTGGATGGTTTGCAGTAGACATTTCTTCACTTCAAATACCAGGTCACACAGAGAGGGTGTTTAGGTTTCAGGGAGAATTGTGATGCCATTTTAGTCAAGTGGGACAGAATTTATATGACTTGACTTTAGACACTTCTCGTTCTGTGGTAGATGCACAACTGGACAGATGATTTGTATCCCAAAAGTTATTATTTCTCTCCATTAACTGCAAAGCGACCTCAAATTGGGTGCCTCAAATGTAAACATCTAGGGTGAGATTAAGCTCCAGATACTAAATGTAGATGTTTACATGTAGGTTAGGTGTCAACTCTAAAACATAAAATGACCAACTGAATGGCCTTAGGGTATCCAGGAAATCTGTACTGAGCTGTCAGAAATGACAGAGACCAGGGGAGATTTAGACTTTGTAGAGTGGCAGCTGCATGCCGGATGGAAGCCCCTAGGGCAACCTGGTTGGCACCAGTCGTGCATTTGGGCAACTGCATTGAGCACATAGTCAGTGGCACCCGGAGGATAATTCAGCTCAGTCTACAGAAGATATCTGTGGTGAAAATGACATCACAAACATATGTGTCTAGTACCTTTAAGGTACCATTCAAATAGATAAGTCTCTTGTAATTCCTGTGCCAGCTCCTTGTGGATGTCTGACATCCTAGGGCATTATAAGCCTTCTTATGTGTGTGTAACTAAGCCCCATGCTAGACTATCATTAAATTTAGATGTTTTAATCTCAAACTGAATCCCACCCCTAAAAATAGGTGAGATTAGTATTGCTTTCTAATCTCTTTCTCCCTCATTCCACTCTTCTGTAAAATGGTCATAATGATACCAAGCACACTGACATCAGGATGGTTTCTTAAATATGTTATATTGTTGTTATAACTCCATTGAAATAATTTCATGAAATCTGTGCATGGAAGCAGTTCCTGCTAGCTGAGGAACCAGTCTGGTAGTTGTAAAGTGCTTTGAAACCCTTCAGTAATGAGCACTATAAAACTGCAAAATAATATCTTCTAACAGATTTTTCTTAATTAGCCACTAAAACTCTAGAGTTAGATAATCCCCCAAACAAAATTTCATGTAAAGTTAAACATTTTAACTGACTTTGTCATTTAAACATAAAATATGCTGTGTTTTCTCAGGTAAGGAAAAGTCCCTAGTCCCTTGAATTTGCTTCATCCATGCATTCCAGCGGTAATCGGTACAATTACCGTGCGATGAAGTCTGAAGACTTTCCTGAAACAATACATCATAACAGAGCAGCACGTTCAACTTGCACTTAATGGACATGATGACAGTTATCTAGATGCAGGGAGTGATACATTGTGGGTAAGCCGCGTGAGATATTTAAAACTGCCAGCAGGGCTATATTGCACATGCAGGGGGGGGAAAAAGAAAAAAAATTCCAGAGCACTAAAAAGAAAGTCACATTTAAATTTGCCATTTAGCTGTCAAAATATGTCCTGCTGATTGTGCTACCAGTCAACAGAATGCACATTTCATACATATCATGCATGAAAAGCAAAATACTTTGAAATATATCACAGACCTACAGCACAGGCCCATTTCCTCTGGAAGCAGATGAGTGCAATTTAACCATAGCTCAGTTAATGACTTCTGTCATTGTGCAAATCAATGAGGCCTCTACAATGGTTCATTTTATTTATTTTCCCTTTTGAACACGAACAAGTATAATTGTATTCTTTAATTAAACTAATTTTAATTATATTTTTCATGCTTAAATACAATATTTTTGTACTATGATGTACAGCCCTAGACACACATAATATTTAATAATACAGCAAGCATTATGTTCATTTCTCTGCTCCTTTTAGCAGCCTTCCAGTGAACGCTATTTTATTTGCCAACGTCGCTGAAGACCTCCTAAATGTAAGGTCCGTCCAGTCAGCAGTGAACTTTTATTTCAATAGGAAAATAACTGATGGTAATAATAGCCCAACCACAACTTATACTTGCCAAGAGGGAATTTATTTTTGAGCAAGGGGGTAAGGCATTATAGATATAATACTACCCATATAATGAATCCCAGGCACTTGGCCTAAAATTGTATGGAAACCCAGATAGCTGAAACAGCACAGCAAGATCTTCATTCTAAAGTACTTTCCTAAATGTATATCAGCAAATACTGAATACTATCTTGCTACAATATTTTAAAGCAAACATGAGCATCTTCACCGAATGTCATGCAGCATCAGATATAATATTTTCCTTCTTCACTTTCACTTACAACTGGTTTATTATATTTTTAAGCAAGATGTGCATTCCTTGATGGAAGTAACATTTTTTTGACTGTAGCTTTTCAAAAGCTTGTCCAGCCCTGCTGATGTTAACTCTTAGAGCAATATTAACACAGCTGACAAACATTTCTAGTCTCTCATTTATTACCAGCATATGAGGTTCTGTACATGCTTTTCTCTCCAGTTTCATTGAGTTTTGTACTGTTTAAATACATCTGTTGGGATGTCAGATGGAAAGTGAATAAAGTAACCTGTATCTAATGAATATGTATTTTCTTATTTTTCAAAGGAAAGAAAAAACTGGCACAATGTTAAATGGTTAAAATCGACTGAATTAATGTGGACAACTTGTTGTCACACTTCTCACTATCTCACTGCCCTCCATAGCAATGCACTCCTGAGCTGTGAAAAACAGTGGTCTTCAAGTTTTGTTCCAAAGCCATCTACCATTATTGACTTTGTTTTTCTTGTTATGGGCAATGGTTTCACTCTAACCTTCTTAACTTTACTGTGAAGTTGTAAGTGAGCTTGCCATGTAAAATTAAAAAAAAACAAAACAAAGCACAAAGAATACCCCCCCCAAAAAAAGCCCAAACCCCTCACTAGTTAATTTTGCCCACCGTTTTCCACCTATTGTTTATATATCATGTTACCTGTGTTACAGGATTTATCAGATTTTGCAATCATATATATCTAATTTTCACTAATCTGGAGAGGTGTTGGTCATCCTGTTGTTCATGGGCCACTGCTGTCTGCTTAACCCCCAAAAGCAGAACCTACGAAGGGCATGATGGATTTCCAAACCTGAAAGCTTTGTAAAAGTATGCCTTAGCAAGGCCACAAGATACAGACCAGATGACAGAATCATCAGAGGAAACATTAAGACTTCTGCATATATTAATTACTCAAGTTCACCACTTTCAAGCATACTGGATGTTTGGGGTTTCTTTCTTTTCTTATTTTTCCCCCAAAATTTTAGGTGATTTTCAAATTAAACAGCTTGAGACACACTGCATGTTAACTGTTTAATACATGTTGCCTAAAGAGTGCTTGTTAGTATGAAATGGTAATCACACTGAAATAGAGAGAAAGGACTTCATAATGGATCTTGCATTGTATTAACTTGGTTTGAATTTTGACTTTGGTTTTAGTATTTCAGTAACATCAGTTAATTGCATCAACCACTTTTGATAACACACTCATGCCAAATGCTATTTTCTGTTATAACATTATATCCAGAAAAAACTGTAAGACACAAAAATAAGCAACTCTGTTGAAAACATGCAGTAAAATCTGAATTCTGCAGTGACTGAATTTTAGAGAATGAATTATGCATTCATCCTGAACATGACTTGAGTTTTTCACTTACAACTACCATGATTCCACTGGCTTACAGTGCACCTCCTCTGGCCTGACCTCTCCCTGGACCCAAATTATTGGAGTCTGTAGAAGCATTTTGGGGGAGGATTGCTACATGTTTACGCTATTGTTCCAATTCTTCACCACATCTTCACTTTTCATTATAGTTTTAAAAAGGATACTGGACTAGGCAGATTTGTGATCTTACCTAGGAATGCTGTTTATGGGAAATGAAAAGAGCATTACATTTCCTTGAAGTGAGATTAATTTTCAAATTATTTAAAGGATATTATTAACCAATAGCGTTGTGGCACTATCTGTCCTATGGCTCTCTATATCTCACATTAACTAAATGCAACCTCTTCTGACAGGACTGTGGAGTGTTCCTCTATTCACTCCTGGAAAAGAATATTGTTACTTAGAGTTGTATCCTCAGTCTGTGCAAATTGTCATGGCTCAGTTGGAAATTAGTGCAACTATAGTAATTTATACCTGCTGAGGATCTGGTCCCTGGATAGTGATGGGGGGAGGGGGGAGAAAGGTAGAAAGCTTTACTGATGTCTCACATCTAATTTAGATTCTCATTTAGGACTTCTTGGCCAAGTTCTCTTCCAGTGCTACTTCCCCGAAATTAATGGAGTTATGCCAGCAGGGAATTTGACCTGCTATTTTTGGACCAGAGGTTCTTATTTTCCAACAGAACAAAACATACTCCTCACAGTTGAAGCAACACTGGAAGGCTTTTGAGTTTATGGCAAATTCCAGGCTGGGCAAAATAAGCTGGCGATCAAGCCATGACTGGTTATTGTTCAAACTTAATTATACTACAGACCAGTTGCTCAGCTTTCCTGTTTCATGCTGTAAGCAACATGTTTCAGATAGGGAAACCTTCCAGGTTGGTTCTTCACCAACCAGAAGACTTTGCCAGTGGTTTAGTTCTCATTCTGAGAATAAAATAAAGGATGTCAGAAGCCAGCTGCCTCTAGCATTGCTCCACACATTACTGCTCTGTCAATTACTGTTCTCTTGCGATATTTGTCAGTGTTTCCGATGAGACCTAAGCATTTATTTTGTTCACTGAACAGAAGCTCTGTAAAGATAGTGTTGAGTGCATGAAACAAGCCTGCAGAAGCAAAGTCAGACACCAACACTGGTCAGCAAAGGACAGGACATATTAGGTGCCAGTGAGACACGTTATGTAAATGCACTGAAGTTTCTTAGAAGCTCAAGGTAAGATGCAAGATCGAGCATACATGAATAAAGTAACATTTAGATGGAGTTTTAAGACTTTAAAATCAATAGAGAAGGCATTTGTTCTCAAAGATTTGACTGCAAGTTATTTGACATTCTGGATTCAGTTGCATTTCGTTAATCATAACTTATGTAGATGTTATAGGCCTTTCCTCATTATTTCTTAATACGGTAATCGCTTTCTGCTGAACCCTAATATCCAGTTAAACTCTAGTGAATCTCCATGCTAGATCCGTGATACTCCTTTTTCCCAACTGGACAGCTGTGACAGAGGGTTTTTAGTGTTTTCTTTAGTCAGTCCATGACAGGGTCTGGATTGTTATGTCTGCATCCATGATACTCTGATTTCTTTCACCCTTTCGATGAAAAATGAATTTTAGGCAATTACCAATGTTTTCCTGGAAAATGTTTCCATCTTTCACAGAAGTAACATAAAAATAATTTTCCTATTACAATTATTTAACCATGGGGGAAGGGATGTCTCCCCTTCTCTCCCTCTTCCTCACTTTCTGGTGGGGAAAAGTGTAATTGAACTAGACAGCAGGCTTGGAAGGCAAAATTACTGCAGTTGAATGAAAAATGTGTGTGATGTTGAAACTTGTTTATTTTGCAAAAATATTCCGCTGTTAGCTTCTTCGTACAAGCCTAAAAGAAATGATTAATTCAGAGATGCAGTTTATTGTGACTGGGCACACCAGTCAGCTGATGAGATGTTCTGATGCTTTTCTTTGAGAGTCTTTGTTCTGTTGTTGATAAATAACATTAGTCACTTTTGATTTGTCAAATAATTTCAACATTGAGGAAATCTGGAAACCTTTCTTTCAGACCAGCTTTTTCTCTCCATGTAATTTTCCAGTACCTCCAGGTTTCATGAGCTTTTTACACTGTTCACACCAATTTCAGAATCATATCTCAAATGTGAGAGCTACCAGATCTTAAAAAAACTCCTGAGGAACCCCTGAAAGGGTCAGGGCACTGATGAGGGTTCTCTGGGTTTCTGTCTGTCCACGGTGTGTCTCTTTTAGCAGTATTGGAGGAAAAAAAGATTACCATGAGAGATATTATCATTATATTATTATCATGAGAGCTATTGAAAGGTCACTAAGGAATGCATATTCACTATTTTAATAGGTATATGATTAAAATTCAAGAGGAAGTTTTCAAACCAAATGAAGTTATTTGCCAGATGCTGCATAATTAAATTGTGCAACGGGATATGGGGGAAACCAGGAACATAAATAGGTTCCAGATGAATTAGAAAATTCATGGAAGACAGGTCCAGCAGTGACTATTAAATAGGATGATCCAAGTGCAAACTTTGTTGCAGGAACTCACAAACTGCTGCAGGCTGCAGAAATATGCCAAGAAAATCATTGGTCTGCTTTTGTCCTTCTTATCTTTTTATAGGAAGGTTACTACAAGCTGCCATTGGTCATCTGATTCATAGCATTATTTTTCATATTTTTAAGTAAAAGCTTAAAACTTTGTAATCTGAGTCAGACACTATGAGAAGATATTTTAAGAGCCAAATGTTTCCCTTATTTCAAAAGAAAAAAAAAAGCAAGCTGACCATACTGAATATCATTACACTGCAAAAAAAACTGGTAACGGTGGACAGAGATTTAAACCATTTGTCTTTTAGTCAGTGATTCATGACAAAATCTTAATGCAAATTTGAATTTCAGATCCACAAGCATGTTTTCTATTTATCAAGCTTTCCAAATCATCCCCAAACCTTTGTTATTGAAGTATATCAACAAACTACTTTTTGCCAAGCTTTTTTCCTAATTAGGTTGCTAATGGTTCAAAATAGTATCGTTTCATGGTGAAGAAGGTATTACTGCACATCTTAGAAGTACTTCTTCTATGTGCAACTCTTTATTGGTCTGATAGAACACTATTTACAAGGAGAATAAAATGTTAATTGTTAGTTCTTAGTTTAACCTACAATCCTACAAAGGAGCAATAGAAAAATACAGATGCTTGTGTAA
>WAAD01018871.1:0-14309 GCA_013389945.1 Fregata magnificens
CCCAGGGCTCAGTGTTGGGGCCAGTCCTGTTTAATATCTTCATCAATTATCTGGAGGAGGGGATTGAATGCACCCTCAGTATGCAGACGACACCAAGTTGGGTGGGAGTGTTGATCTGCTTGAGGGAAGGAAGGCTCTACAGAGGGACCTGGACAGGCTGGATCAATGGGCCGAGGCCAGTTGTATGGGGTTCAGCAAGGCCAAGTGCCGGGTCCTGCCCTTTGGTCACAACAGCCCCATGCAACGCTACAGGCTTGGGGAAGAGTGGCTGGAAGCTGCCTGGTGGCAAAGGACTTGGGGGTATTGGATGACAGCCGGCTGAGTATGAGCCAGCAGTGTGCCCAGGTGGCCAAGAAGGCCAATAGCATCCTGGCTTGTATCAGGAATAGCGTGACCAGCAGGACTAGGGAAGTGATTGTTCCCCTGTACTCGGCACTGGTGAGGCCGCACCTGGAATACTGTGTTCAGTTTTGGGCCCCTCACTACAGGAAAGACAAAGAGGTGCTGGAGCGTGTCCAAAGAAGGGCAACAAAGCTGGTGGAGGGTCTAGAGCACAAGTCTTCTGAGGAGCATCTGAGGGAACTGGGGTTGTTTAGTCTGGAGAAGAGGAGGCTGAGGGGAGACCTTATCGCTCTCTGGAACTACCTGAAAGGAGGTTGTAGCGAGCTGGGTGTTGGTCTCTTCTCCCAAGTAACAANGACCTTTCTATGATTCTCAGTAGTCAAGGGTTTCTGGGAAAACATCAAATAGGAAAAGACCTAACTCCTTGGTTTCATGTTACTGAGGAACTTCTAGCCTCATTAAGGGGGCTGGAAGTTATTGCAGTGCCTTACTTTTTCTGGACCAAATATATAGATGTCTGCTAGATCTCTTAGACTGAATAGAGTCTGTATTTTTTCCCATCTCCTGGAGTGAGTGCTGAACTACTAACCACTTACCATCTTCTCCTTCAGTGATAGAAGAAGGTGGTTATTATAGCAAATAAGTTACAAAGGTCGTGGCATCCATGTAAATCAGATGCAGGTGGTCTTCAACCAAATCTGGGCTGATACTCACTTTAGGAGTTGTCATGGTCTGCCATGCAGGAGTCCTGAAACCTTGACCTCTTGGCTAGAGAAAAAAAGACTTTCCAAGGTGTGTTCGTTTCGTAATGAATCAACATGTTAGTTCATCTTTTTAAGTTAAAATTTTGAGAGCTTCTATCTAAAACTACTGAATTAAAAAACCCTACCCTTTCTTAATGCATACCTGATGCATGGAGCACTTAATTCAGTCTTAGCACTTGCACTTTAAATCTGCCAAATTAAGTTCACTATCTTCTGATCTGTATTTGAGAAGGGGATAGTGACCATAAATGGGCAAAATACTTCAGTGAGCTCTCCAACTGCAGCTTTTTTTTTTTTTTTTCCCAGAAGGAAATGAATGCAGAGAATGTAGTAATTGTTTAGGACTGTTCACGTGACAGCCTTATCTTCTCAGGCAAGCCCTTTTAAAAATAGGGTATATGTTAAATATGATGGAGTTCTTAAAAACAACATCTTTTTTAAATAAACCTCTTACTTAATTTGGCACCTCATTTTATAGTTAAAAATGCAGAGTTTTCAGGAGAAAATTCCTAGTTAATATCTGAATTTGTGCTTTCATAGTTTGGAAAAACTTGGGTTAAAGCAGTTGGAAAGTTTAAGATGAACTGATGTTACAAGCAAGCTGTACTTTGCTAAATCTTTCACTGGGAATTATGTCCCAAACTTGGGAACAAACTTGACGGTACTTGCATATGCTCAAAGTGTATAACTGGTAGGTGAATTGAGACTTACTATTCTGCGTATTCCAAGAACATACGGATTGTCGTGAGAGCTCTGTACTGACGCTTCTATGGGTTGCAAAGTATTCAAGCAGAGTGAGTGTGAGCCGTATCTGAAAGGTGGAAAAGCATCAGTTTGACTGCCTAAACATAGGAGCGAAATACTGAACGCAGTAACATTCCTTACTTAAAGCAATGTTCCTGTTGGGCTATGCTGTCACTGCCATCATTGAAGCTCTTTGATATATCACTGTAGAGTGCTGGCATGCAAGTATTAAAAAAGGCATCTGTTGTCTGCTCAGGCATTCAAACAATCTTGTAACTCTTACACATTCTTTCCTGTTAAGTAACTTGATCCACCTTCTGTCATTATAGTGCTTATTTAAATTTGGATACTTGGCAAAGCAGCATCTTGTGTGCGTGTGTAGCACACAGAACGTGTTAGGTGATCCACAAGTTTCCAGTAGCAAATGTGGTGGGTTCTCTAAGCGTAAGCTGTGCAACTGTGGTAGACTTTTTTTCTGCTTGTTGACTATATCAAAATTAAACAGCACAAGTAATTCCTGGGTTGATCTCAAGGAAGAATTATTTTGAGAACTGAATTTTATTTTATTTTACCTTACCTATCTAAAAAATCTCTCTCCCTTTAGGCTGGTTTAGTGGTAGTCTTCAGTTTTGCCTTCAGCAGGAGTGTGTGATCTCCCCAATATATGGCATGAGGTTGAATGTCAGAATAAAATAAGTGCATTGCTCTGTAGTAGCTCTTCAGAAACAAACCAAATTGGGTCCTGACCAGTCACCCGGAAAAAAATATAGGCCAGGCAAATAGGAGGATGACTCCGTCTCCTGAAAGCAAAACTTTACTGTATGCAATTCTTTAATGGGTTTTTGGCTTGTTCCTCATGTGTTTTTGCTGTAAGCTTTGGCTACACTCATGAACCTGTAGAGAACAGCAGAAACATGAAAGCACTAGGTGCCAGGGGTGACAGCCAGCTTGAAGCTCCAAAGGCTGCTTTCACTGGGTCTTTGCAAGCCCCTGTGTTCCAGGTTTCCTGCTGCTGGGCCTGTGTTGTGTTAGCCCAGACTTGCAGCAGAATGAATCGCAGTTGATGGCAGATGCTTATTACTGCCTGCTGAAAACCTGAGTTTATGTACTTCTAGAAGTACACTAAGTGCAGGTGGGTTATAGAAATGCTTAGCAATTCAGCTGTTACTCTTTTCCCTTTGTGATAGCATTTCTCTTGGCTCCTCATTTCTGTAAAACCGAAGATGGTCAGTATTCCTTCAGCACTGAGTCAGCCAATGGAGACAAATTCTTCTGTTCTAGTTTCTAAACATCTCTAGTGTAAACAAAGTCAACAAATTGCTTGTGTGACTGCATAAATTGAATCGCTCTGAGCTGGTCTTTTATCTCTTTATTGGAAAGATGCATTTTTAATGGTGAAAACTGTTAAGTGGAGCACTGTCATCAGCGTGTGAAGCAGCAGACTGCTGTAGATTTAGAAGTACAAAAGGTCTGGATGATCAGTGCTGTACTAACTGGATGGCAGTAAAAACATTTATAGCAGTTAAAAGAAAACATTTTTTTTATTTTCCCCTCTCCCACCCTTCTTTCTGGTTGAGAATAGTTATTGATATCTGCACTTTGGCTGGCATTTGGGTGTGGTTTTGTGTAAGACAAGAACTTTGCCTCGGTGTCGAATGCCTGATACGTATCAGGATGTGATATGTGGCTTATTTTGTCTCTGTTCATGTTTTACTGCTGTGGCTGGGTTCTCCTATCTTGTGGATATGCAACTTAACACTAACTGAAAGGCGAGTCATGTCTGACTGATCCTAATTTTTTCTCACATTGCGCTGTTTTCTAATTGATAGGTGTCAAACTCTTTCACTAATTAGCAAAACACAGGGTGTTTTGATTTCTGGATGGTATCCTGTTTCTCTTTTGTTCGTGTTTAAGTATGCATAGCTAGATCATGAGTGGGACTCATTATTCAAATCTGAGGCAGTGCGGGTGCTTCCAGCCTGAAGTCAGGAAATACTTGGCTTTTGAAGCATAATGGTTGCTGCACACAGCTCTGGCTGTGCCGTGATATCACGAACCGAGCCTGAGGAAGTTCTGCGACAGCAGTGCCAGCCCTTTGTGACAGAGGAATCTTTCTGCATTCACTTATCCCAGGAATCTGTTCCTGAGTCCTCATGTTCATGACACTAAAGTTCACTGACAGTTTTGCTTGGATATGCCTGTGCTTCTGAACAGGAGCCCACACCAGAAGGTACTGACTGCTCCTAACGCGTGTGTGTGAAGTTCATTCATCTCGCGTCTCTTTGTATGGTGGAAGGGATCTGACGCTGCACCTCCCGTGGTGATGGAGTAAGAGGGGCCGAGCTTCTTCCCTGCTTTGAAAATAATCGCCTTGCTAGAACTGCTGTCATTAAGTAGCCAGATTTGTTAGGCATGTTTGTTAGATTAGTATTTCACAGTCATGCTAATGTTTATAAGCCTTATGGTATAAAGAGGGGCTTTGCTTTGTTAATAAATTCCAGACTGAAATTTTCCATGGGGAAGCTAGAAACAAACTAACAAGAGCTGCAGCTTCTCTGCACAGTGAAATTCTGTCCAGCTGTGGAAATAATGATATACAACAAGTGAATTTTGTTCTTCTTTGCAATATCCATAGCATTTAAGTTCTAAGTTTGGATTAAAATTGAAAGCACCACTTGGTAATTACTGCAGGATGCATTTGAATGTTATCCCTCCAGTAAAAAGGGGAGCTCCACTTTGTTCCCTGGAGGCTGTTGTAAATTCAAAGAGTATGTTTTTTTTAATGCTTCAACTTCTGTCACCACTATTCAAGAAAGCGTGTAGTATCACCATGGGGATACTCTGCCTATTCTAGAGTTGTGACAAACTGTTCTAGTGTTATGCTGCAGCATGAATGATTTAGTAGACTTGACAGCCTCTCTGTTCAGCAACTTCAAGATATTGGTGATAATATAACTTCATAACTTAAGTTCTTTTTGGGGGTTTTAAGGCAGGGTTGATAAAGTTGGAATTGATTTTAACAAAAACCTAGTTACATGACATGAGAAGACGTGCAAAGAAAGTTTTAATTTGACGTTAATTATTTTCCTGTAGTCCTCTCTGGTTTTAATCAAGTCAGATAAAAGAGCTTGCATTAGTTAAATCAGTTAAACTGATGTTTCCAACATGAAAATATGTTTCTGTGTTGAACACAGTGAAGTTTCTTGATGTATACTAGAATAGTTCTTGGCAGTACTATTCACACGTGCTTTGAACAGGAGGTTCACGAGGAAGGTGTTTGCTCTCCATTACGTATTGACCCTGTTGTAGGTCTAGTCACAAGGGACAGAACTGGATGGAGCCCATGAACTGCAGAGCTGGAATTAGCAGATCTATGGTATTAATATATCTGTCTTCTAGCCAAGGTGAAGTGCTGGAGCCTTATTCTACACTAGCTGGCCAAATGGGTGATGTATTGCAGTAGCTTGTAAGGTCTATAACCAAGGTCATGGGGCAGGTGGGGCAAAGTGGGTGTAAGATACAAATGGAATAGATTGGGGGACCATTTGGCTAAAATTGATGCTGTCATTAGTTTCAGCTTACCAAAACTCTACTGTCTGCAGTAAACAGAGTTTGTGACAGTGTAACACCTATCACGCTTTACTTCTAACGTTGTATATTCAGAGCTGAATCTTATTGTAGGTGATGCAGAACTTGACCGGTGCCATCTGTTCTGATTTGAGTACGACTAACTCTGCTTGTTGAATCGCCACCAATTGAATCAGATCTAATTGGTTGAAGAGTCATACAATCTTAGGCTACTCACATATGAAGAATAACAAATTTAATTTAGATTCCCAAGTGGGGTTTTTTTCCTCCTTAATTAGACTTATTCGATTGATCCTGTTTCCCTGGAGTGAAATACTGCCTCTTTAAGTCATTATGAAGCTCTTTTTACTTGCCTCTTAACTCACAGTCTTGTATGTTTGGTTTTGGTGGTTTGGTTTTTTTGTTGGTTTTTTTTTTTTCTCCTCAACCAAGTTTTGAAGTGTTCCTCGCGCTGAGGAGCAGAACTAGCATCACAGGTCTGGTCTTGTACTTATGGTGCCCGCTGTCCATCCTTGTCTTCTTGGCCTCTTGCATTTGTGGGGGTTTTGGTACAGGCCCTGAAGAAGGATTTCTGCTCTTCTGACTTCTCTTGGCTTTATTCAGAGATTTAGGAGTTACTAAGAGCACTGTTTCAAGGGTCTTAAAGTTCATGTGCCACTGTTGTCCCCTGACAGGCGTGTGCAGCTCTTGAGATCTTGGAGGGGAGGAAAGCTCATCTGAAGCTCTCACATCCATTTTGTTTGGTATAAATTTATTAATACCTGACAGAGTTCAGTGTGCCAGTAGTTGTTTCAGCATGAGGTCACTGTTGTGTTAGAGAAAGCTTTGTGTGCTCTTCCAACATATTTAAGCATGTTGTTTAGTCCCTTCATCTAGATAATATCTGGTGATGTGTGTGTTCCTGGGTTTTAGCTCTTAAGGACCTTGCAGCTTCTGTTTTGGGAGCTCATCCTCTTCTTCTCTTCACCATTTAAAGTGAGAAATGAATAGACTTTTTACATTCTGTGGTAAATAAATACAATATATTGGACAATTAACATTTAGAATGTCAGTTAAGATACTTATAATGTTAATATGTATAGACTGGGAGTACGTCTATGGCACCATTGGCTCCTACCTTTCCGCCTGAGAAGCCCTTTGCAACTCCTTTTGGGACATAGTCATCTTTTCCTTCTCTGTCCAGCAATATTTGGAAAATGGTGATACGCCCCTAGACCATGGGACTGGGGAGAGGCAAAGCGTGAGAGAATTAACTCTCCTTGCATTGTTCTGGCACTAGCACTGCTAGGTTTGTTTGGCCTGGAAGCGTGCCTCTCGCCTCTCACCCTGCAAGTACACTGCCTATCCCCCCCTACTCCAGTCTCCCTCTGACAGAACTGTCTTCAAGGCTTGACAACAAAAATTCTGAATATGTTAAATAGATTAATTGCTTAAATATTTTAAGGATTTATTTTCTTTATATACAGGCAAATGCTGAAAAACTATGTGATAACTCGTTTAACCTTTTTATTTTGCTCTACTGTAACAGCTGGTAGCGTATGTCCAGGAAGATCTGCAATGGCCCTGTGGGTTTCAGGAATAAGAATCCCATTTCTCCCCTTTGGCTGCTTAATTTCATGAGACTGCTGCAGGGAAGTACTAGAACTTGGAAACACTGTAATAAGTTTTGAATGTTTCAGGAGTCTGTCTTTAATATTACTAAACTGATTTCTAAAAATAGTTAAGCAGTTTCATCCTGTTAATTCAGTATTTTTAAATCACCATTCTGCTTACTATCTTGTCTAACTTTGCCCTGCAATTTCAACATTAACAGCTAATAAGCTAATTTCCAAATCCAAAAAAGTTACACAACTTTGATGGTGAAACTTTTGTGACTGGGGCTTCTTGATATACAGAGGAGCAAAATGTTAAAACACAATGATACACACCAAAGAAATGTGTAAAAAGCCACATTGGGGTGGTTGCTATGCTTGATAATTGTGTAACTTTTCCTGTACCTTGCATTTCAGGAAAATATAGATGCAAACTTTTTTTTAGACTCCACTTGATCCCAGTTATGATTTTTGCCCGAAGTCAAAACAATAAATGAAAATATTGTAATCTGATCAGGTACGTCTCGGATGGCGGTGGCGCTTGGTTCCTCACAGGGTAGTATCACTCTGGAAGTAAAGAGGGTCAGGTCTAACAGTATAAGCTGGCACATCATCAATCATTGGGCATATCATCATTGGTATACAGTTATTCCTGTACAGTAAAGACCAATAAAATCCGTATGTATGACTAATTGCCTAGCAATGTTAGTATCTGTCTTGCATCTTATATTTGAAGCTGTTTTTCACACCTTACTATCTAGACAATGCATGAAACAACCAAAGAGCATCTGGAACTGGTTCTGGACCGTCTGACAGATATTTCTTATCCATTGTGATATCCCTGTATTACATTGTTTTCCTCTTCATCTGTATATAAGAAAAGTATTCATAACTATGAAGATTAAATGGGTCTCAATTTTTCACCTTGATTTATCACTTTAATTCTGTGGATAGGAAGAAAAATAGGGGAAAAAGTGAATACTGATGAGGGCACACTCCAAAAAATAACATAGCTTGTAAAAAAAAAAAAAAAACGTTATCTAAACAAAGCAGGGAGAAAGGATTGTTGGGCAGTATGAGCTGAAACCTCTGCTCTAATGCTAAGATCCGCCTATGCTGAAAGGAAAATAGTGTAGCAATGTATGTGGCAGGTAGAAGCAAAAGTTATACAGGGAGCAGGGATTGTGAAATAGTAATTGTGACTCGAAGAGTATGCAGAGTCTGGAAAAGATGGAAATAAAACCAAGTGATAAATAGCAGGATGGTAGGTTGGTTTTTTTAAATAGAATTGCAATTACTTAAAACTCTGTGTGTATGCTTGTGGGGGGATCTCTGAGAGGAGGGGATGGATGGGGAATCCTATTGTGGTAGAGTTGGTAGTGTCTTATCCCCAGCCTGTTTGGACATTCATGGGCAGAGGAAGCAGGGGGATAGGATGTGTTAGGAGGCTGTTGGGTATTACTAGAAAGATGTCAGAATTTCTTCTTCAGTCTTTTATCTCAGAAGAGATGAGCAAGTGGCAGAACCCAGTTATTGGACTGGAAGTGATTGTACACTTTTTTAAAAATCCAAATTGCCAATTAAACAGCTGATATGGTTTGTTCTAGTTGATTGTATGTAGAATTTATGCATTTTGAATAGAATTATCATTTGTCACTTGTACTTTGAATAGAAATGTAAGTGAATTGTCCTGTAACAGGTTCTGGATTCTAAAAAGGAAATGTTAATTAAAAGACAGCCGGCTCGTGAATTTCGCTAAAATAGAGAACTAAGGGATTTAAACTCTAGAGCTTCCTTAAGCACAGGCCGTAGAAAGAATAAGAGGACTAATCAGTGGAAAAACAGCTGCATCTTGGAATATGAACTGGCATGTATAAAGTGTGAATTGTCCATGTCTGGCTGCGCTGGCGTGGCTGGGAGGAAGCTCACCTTCAGCGATGGTAAAGCAGCAAGGATGGTAGTGAGAATGAGCGAAGATTAAATGCACTCTAGTATCTGTGTCATATCAAGACTAACTCTTAGCCTCACCAAAAACTGAGATGATGATGACATCTATACAGATGAAAGCCAAATGGTCAGTAGATCTTAGGGTAATTGAACTTCATTTTGCAATAAATGAACTGGAAGCGGATTTGGGTTGAATGCCCAACGGAGGAGGAGTGTGTAATGGGAGATGGGGATGGAGACAAGGTAATTTTCCGCTGTGACTTGCAAAAGTATTGGTATAGGAGATTACTGCCTCATTAGCAACTTCCAACTGGTATCGTGTGACTGAAAGAAAGAGATACTGTAGGCAGCATGGATTATTTACTATGTGTGTTTACTGTGACTTCAGTTATCTTTTTTTTAAATAGAAAAAATACTTTGAAACAAATTATCAAATACTATAGATATGGTAGGAAGCTGTATGGAATACAAAAGCTGTTGATTAGGTGCGTGTTAAGAACCCGTTTCTCTTGCGAAGAAAATCAGATAGATAGCCTCTCTTGATCTCATTGCCACTATTAACTTCCCCAATGCATGTAACGTGATGCCATTCATTATTCTTCCAGAGAAGATGAGACCTGGTGAGAAAGAGGTTTGGTTAAGCAGAGGTAGGTACTGTCGAAAGAGCAACTAGAATCACTCTGATCTGCAGTCAGTAGAGCTGGACAAGTCCTTGTTTTCTTTAGTGACGGCAAAATGAAAAAGGAACTTGCATATTAAATATGCTGATACTGAAGGCAGACATCCTCCCAAGGTGCCTGGGATAAAATAGAGGAAGAACCAAGTGGCCTTAAAAGACTGGGTGATATAGGGCTGAAATCAAGAGTTTCTACTGGAGATGGTGCAGTTTGGCCTACAGGGTATAGCAGGAATCTGTAGGTAAGAATGATGGAGGAGAAGAGAGATTTGGAGTGCTTCTTAACTGCAGTAGGGAAGTGTGACCTTAAAGTAAGCTATGTCATAGGATGGATGGAGTGAGGTTTTTGTAGTAGATAATAAACGAGAGCTAATGCAATTGTACATGGTATGTCAGTAAAATTTCCATACACTTGCTGCCTGTATTCCAAAACTGTCAGTTGAAACTGATGGGGATGGCTGGTCTCTTCATTCACAGAACTGTTTCCACAACTGTCCTAAGAATGGAATATCTGGCTCTGCAAAATAAAACCAAAGAAACAGTGATGGCCCTATGCAAAATATATCAGCAAGAGATGCTGATGTGGAAGAGGGCTACAAAAAAGAGAAGGCAGTCTCAGTAACAAAAAAAAAAAAAAAAAAAAAAAAAAAAAAAAAAAAAAAAAAAAAAAAGTGAGTACTTGTCAGTAGACCTTCTGGTAATTTAAAACCTAACGTTCTGAAACAGGTTCCAGTAAAAAGTCTAGGAATTACTTGCTTTGCTTCCACTGTGTAAATTTTCTATACAAAATTTAGAATTTGCTGTTTTCATATTGTTAGCCAAGAAGCTAGTGGCACTGTACTGAAGAAACAACTTGTGTAAATATTTACATTAACAAATGTTTGATATATCACTGTCTGTGCTATCTCATTTGTGGCTACTAAACAGACCTTTCAAACTGTCCTTTAGGTTCCTGATGTCATCAGCAGCATAAGACAAGTCTCCAAAGCAGCACTGAAAGAGGATGCCAAACCAAGTAAGGATAGTGAAGATGCCTTCTATGACTCTCAAAAATTTGAGGTCTTGTACTGTGGAAAGGTGACAGTGGCTCACAAGAAAGCTCCCTCCACACTAATTGATGATTGCATTGAGAAATTCAGCCTTCATGAGCGCCAGCGCCTGAAACTATTAAATGAGCAGCGGAATAACGAGTCGAGTTTGGACTTACCCCTGTGTGAAGGAAATGTGCCAGCTTCTCCATCAGATAGCCCATTTGAGGAGCTAGACAGCCCAAACAACACCGCAGGGCATGCTGCGATGTTTACAGTTGGCAGCCAGACCAACTTGACCAACCTGGCCAGCACTCGTGGCTCCTTTCCAGAGCGAATTTTAGAGGACTCTGGCTTTGATGAACAGCAAGAGTTTCGCTCCCGGTGCAGCAGTGTCACTGCAGTTATGCAAAGAAGGGTTCATGACACAAACCTGAAAATACAGCCGCGCAGAAGACATGCAAGTGCACCCAGTCATGTTCAGCCCTCTGATTCTGAGAAGAACAGGACAATGTTGTTCCAGGTGTGTGCTAGGATGAGCAATTTCATGTTGGTTTTGCACCGTGTCTTCCCCTGTGCAGTTTGAAGCTGAGGCAAGTTTTGCAAGATAAGTAGTATGGATCTGGTATGGTTTCATGATTTGTCATAAATATTTATGTATCTGTTCATAAATGATTGGAACACAAGTAGCTGAATTTTCTTAAGGAATTCACCTCAACTCATGATCCCAGGTAAATTTTAAGAAAAAGGAATTACTTAATGGAGTAATTACTTACAGGAGCAGAGTTTCTAGGGAAATAATTATTTTACATGCAGTTCTGCTTCGTCCATATCGGTGAGATCTGGGACATAGCTGAAAAAAAGTGTGTACTCTTTCAAAAAGAGAATCAATGAAGACTTCCATGTGAACAAATCCTCTTTTTTGTGCAATTAAAAAGCTCACAACTTCACATGAGGCTTTCACAACCTTATGTTTGATCTAGCCCCTTCGTGATAACTTGTACTGATGATCAGCTTGTCTTTCCCAGAGTACTCAAGTCTCTGCACTGAAGGCTTCTTCCTTCAGACCTCACAGTTATTTCTTCTCTTGCCTGAAGTGCATTTGACATCTTCAGTGCTTGTATTGAGAAAACAAAAGGTCACTAAATGCCTGGGTTTTGTCTTTCCATTTGGTTTAAAGATAATTCTTGCCTTCTATTCTCTCCGGGAAATGCTAACTGAAGTGAGAATGCATTGCCCTTTAGAAAGCCACAGCTATCACTAGTAATGAAAAGGATTTAGCTGAGAAACTGTCTGAGCTCTATGCAATAAGTTCCATACGCTTGAGAAGGAGTTTGGGAAAGCTGAAAGATAGCTTGCTGCAGAACCTAGTCTTTCTCATCTGGAATTATGACAAAACCAAAAAGTATCACCTTAAGATCAGCATAGTTTCTCAGCTGATCTACGGTATAGTTTAAAAAAATCAAATAAATCCACAAATTCTGTTTTTTATTGCAGCTTTTAATTTAGCCACATTGTTTACTAAAGGTTTTAGTATTGTCTGTCAAACATGTGATCTTTGGACCAAAATAACTTGAAAAGGGACAGGAAAAAAAAAAAGCTGTCGTCTTTCCAATTCTCTTTCCTATTCAACTGAGTGTATTGTCCTTGCTGAAATATTCTTATTCAACATAGGCTGATTTATGGCACTGTTGTTCCTGCTGAGTAAGCTGTTGTGCTGAAGGTACTCTATGTGAACAAGAAAGGGCTAGATTGTGACATTTTTGTTGCTGTTAATGTTGCATCTCCAAGACAGTCATAAACTAGACTTACATTTCTGCCCTCCCTCCCAGGTTGGAAGGTTTGAAGTTAACCTCATCAGTCCGGACACCAAATCTGTTGTGCTTGAAAAGAATTTTAAAGATATCTCCTCATGTTCTCAGGTAAGCATTAATAAGAAGCAACATGTAGATCATCAGAAGAAAAGGAATTTATTTGTTCTTCAGCTGGCTTACCTTGCTGGTCTATAGGCAGCAGAAAAAAAAGAAATGTAGAATTCTTTTTCATCGTTCTGTCCTGTTTTCCTTTATTGTGTCTCAAAGGCCATTTTTTAAACAGTTTATCCTATATAAATTACCGTGAATGAAAGTAAATTGCTGGTTTACCCTATTGGCTNTTGAGCGATTGTGACTAATGTATATACAAATCCTGCATGACATTTGATACATCAACTTCTTTGGGGAGTACAGCTGAAGAAATTGGATATTAAACTGCGATTGCTTCATGAACACTTGCAGCAGACTTGAAGTACTGATTTGCCTTTACAAGAGCGAGAGCTGCTATTCAAATCTGGGCTTTCACTTCTCTGGTAGCAGTTTCAAGTAGATACTGCACAAAAATTATGCAATATCATTCCCAAAGAGCTTAAGTACGGACAAGATGAGCGCCAAATAACCAGCCTGAGCTGTGGTAGTGGCAACTTTGATCATTGGTCAGAAAACAAAGTATAAACTGTTCTACTTTGGGAAAGCATTGGGTATACTTTTGGAAGTAGCTTAATCTCCCTTTAAGATGCTCTGAGTGTGCTGTCTCTGAGCAGCTAAGTTCCTGAAAGCCTTTGGAATGAGAGGAGGAGAGCATCAGTTCAGCCCTCCAGAAAAACAGAAGTTCACCTGCATCATTTCTTCTGGAGAATATGGCACTAGATGAACCTAGCTATGTCCAGTAATAAGTAAATGGTCTTATAAAGTTAAATGTCAGAGCTGAGGGATTCACCTTTCTATCTTGCTGTTGTTCAGCAGCTGTTACGTTTGGCACTTTCTGTTTTGAGGTCTTGTTTTATTACATTATTCTTTCATTCACCATGCACATGCATCACTTCAGGCCTCCTTAAACATTATTATTCTAGTGTAAAGTAGAGTTCCTGGCATGCTCTAAATCTGTGTTTCACCCCAAACTGCTTTCATTTTAATGCTACTAACAAATCTGCTCTTGCATGACTGTGCTACCAATGCTAATACAAATTAAGAACTGGTCAGTACTTGTAACTCAAGTGGAGTCTTGAGCTACCAACTAAAGGTCCAGGCCCTTAAGTTGAGTCTGCTGTTTAAGTACAATTTGTATTGCTTTTGGTAGAGGAAAAAAGGCAAGTGCAAATAAAGGATGGGACAGTATAATCACACAAAGATGTATTAACAGGTTTATAATAAATACAGATCAAAGAGATTTTTAAAGCAGCAGTATGGAAAGCAAAATTTGCAGACGGCTCGAGTCTTCTCCTGCTTTGTGGGTGTACTGAGCTGAAAAAAAGTGACACTTCAGCTTTACGTACTGGGCTCCTGAGTTGTGCGTACATGCTGATAATAGTTAAACAAAACAGTCCTAAGCAGGGACAACCTTTGTTCTGCTGACTTTAAAGTGTGGTGGAGACCGGCAAGACCATGGCAGACCTTCAAGGCCTAGCTTTCCTTCAGTTAAATAACTGTGTACAGTAAATAGTGTTAGGTAATGCTGCGTGTTGGGCTTTGGAGGTCACTCCACCTCTTCACTTTCATTTGGAGCAAAGCTTTTGTTATTTTGCATGCTTGAATAACTCAAACAGACACTAAAAATACTGTGGGGGTTTTGTTGCCCTTTTTTTTTTTTTTTT
>WAAD01018873.1:0-17242 GCA_013389945.1 Fregata magnificens
AAAAAAAAGGGAAATACCTTGCCTGTGGTCTCAGANGTTATCTTTTTTTTGAAAGTGTGACTAAATGTGCCTGCATAAACTGGAAATCTTTTTGTTCTGAGAAGTAATGCCTTACCTCTCATAGCTAAAATTATTCATATTGGTCACTAAGAATCTTTACAAAGTAGTAACAAAGTTGTCTTTTTGCAGGGGGGCAAAAAAGCAATAGATTTTAAAAAAAAGTGAGCTGTTCTTTATTTCGGTGTTGCTAGCCAGGTATGATGTGGAATTGCAGATAATTACTGGAACTCTCTTACATTAAATAGCCTTTTAAAGAAGCCTGAATTGCATGTTTTGCTTAGTGTCCCCTACTCAGTAGGGAAAGTCCTGAAAGCAGAGAAGAGGCATATAGAGGAGTAACTGAAGAAGGCTGGGTGCCTGGGATCCAGTATGTCGTTACAGAGAAAGTGTGATGAGCTGTGAACACTGGATGGTGAGGTCAAAATATAATTTGGAGCAGTGAAATTATGTTCCTTCTGCTAGTAATTTTAGAAGTACCATGCTAAATCGAGGCCTAAGTTGCACTTGTCCTGCAGCTTATATGGGTAAAAATAAAGTAACCTGCGAACGTAGGATGCCACAGATGTTCCCTATAAAGGAGGCAAAATATTACTCGCCAGGGAGAATCCTTAGAACTGTTTGTACTTAAGGTTAGATGTGAATTTGACCTCGGACTGAAGCTAACATTAAAACTCTTCTGGTCAAATCTGGCCTATGTTCTGCAGCAAGTTTTACACACTAGGGACTTGGTCTGAAGAGAGAGAGAGAGAGAGTGTGCAAAAGAGAGCCATGACAGTCAGAAGATCTGGATAATTTCAGCAGTCTGGAATATCATCAAATGGTGACAGCTACAGTCATGCCTGTGCTGAGTCTGATTTCTTTTCCACATCTAGAGGACATGTGACTGGAAAGTGATCTAGCTCTGACAGTGGGTCACTAACCCTGCGGTGGTTGTGGAACAGGCACACATCACTGGGAATAACACAGTAAAGCAGCCCTGCCATATACGGACATACTAGCACCCTGATCATGTCAAGGAAAAATCATTTAGATGAAATGCTCTGCTTAAGTTGAAGAGTCTCTGAAGGGAAATTGCTTGTATGTTGTTTCTTCTCACCAGGGCCACTGTGACGTGCTGCATGTTATAGTATAAGGTTCTACACAGTCCATGACTGAGTTCGAGAGAAGTGGGCACCCGAGTCTGGATTAGGGCCATTTTAAGTTTGCTATTTATGAAGCAGACTTGCTGTTGTGAGGAAGGTTGTCTCATCTTTAACTTGAAACTGCAAGAGATCAGGAACAGCAGTATGTTGTAGTGAATCATGATACACATAGGGGTTCATCCTTGCAGATGCATTTAAAGGTTACACAATGCAAGACTGAGAAAAATAATTTGCAGTGCAGCTCAGCCACTAATTATTTGGTTAAAGCAGATATATACGATGAGTGTCTCTGTGCGTGTATACTGTGCGTTATGTGCATACATGTGTTATACAATGACTGTTTCAATCGTTCTTATTCTTCATCAGGCTATTAAAACAAGCCTAATGGATTGTGACTAATTCCTAAAGGTATTTAGGCACCAAATACCCATCGGTGTGGTAGGTTTTCCCCTCCTTAAGCTAGCTGCAAATCACATGGTATTGATGTAATGGGATGCTAATTATTGCATGACTTATCATCTTTATTTTAAAGTATATTTAGTAACAAAGAGACCAGGAAAGAAACTCAGGGTTTTTTTTTTAAAATTGGCATTCAGCATCTTTTTGTAGATAAAAAGATTTAAGTAAAAAGTAAAAGTCAGTATGTGTGGGGGAGAGACTTACACAGCCTCAATCTTAGCAAAATTAGAAATAAGTATGTAGTAACCAGATATCTAGGAACACTTTAAGTGGATGGCTTCTTAGCTAGATGAATAGCATCAAGTGACATTTTAAGCTACATGACGGACTAGCTGCTCACTACTCACTGTAGGGAAGGATGCTGCGTTCTGTGTTCTGGCTTCTCTTAGTCTCAGAGGAATGTCACTTTTTCACTTGTTTGTTTTGCTGGACTGATTCTATTTTTGTCAGGTTTGAACTGAAAACAGGCTGTGGCTTTCTAATGAGGTACCTCAGAAAAATAAATGTAACCTCTGTTTGACCTTATGAACAGATTTCTTCCAGCCCGTGCTGCACTAACCTCTTCTGTTGTTTTTTCTGAACCAAGAAGCCCTCCTTACAGTGCCAAAAGTGTGTGTTTTTAAAGCTAGTGAGAAACTTCCAAGTTATCCTTTGCTCTTGTTTTATTGTGAGGGTCAGTGAAGAGATGCTTCAGGCAGAGTATTCATTGGTAATGAGCTTAAATGGGATGATGTACCTAAAGCGCACTCTAAGTCTTGAAAATAAACCTTACCAGGATAAAGTAGGCTAAATGAATACTGCTGGTGTTGACAAAACTTCCCCTGTAGTTGCAAGCATACCAAGAGGAGCTCTACCTATAGTTTTCCTAAAACCTAGACTATCTTTTCCCTGATAAAGTGCTGAAAGCAACTTAGTTCAGCAGTTGGAAGTGTCCAAATGCATACATCACCCACGTTTCATGGGAGTTAGGAGTGGAAGGTATTCAAAAGTATTGCGGCTCTGTCACCTCTTCCTGTGAAGCCAGATGACTGTTAACAATTTTGACAAGAATCTGCTAACGCTAATTTCTAGCAAATTTGCTTCAGGGTTATCTGCATTAGAATTGAAAAGGCTTGTTTCTATCTGGCGCTATTTGGCTGGATCTGCAGCCAGAGAGCGTTTTTTCCCAGTTTTAGTGCTTTCATTACTTTTGCCAAGGTGGAATTAATTTGTCTGAAATGTCTAGATATGGAGCAAACTTTCTGTTTAGATCGTAGTATGTCAAATGCATCCATTAGCTCCAGTGCATGCACAGTACTGAAGTCTGGAGCTTTTTGAACTCGGCTGTTTAAATCAACTCAGCTATTTTGCCTCAAATGGATCAATAAATACTCAGTTGCTTCAGACAACAGAGCTGCAGGTTTAAAACTCCTGGGAGCAAGGTGGGGAAGATACAGTTTTGCAGCTAAAGACACCACTGCTTGTAAAATCCAGTGCTTGCCTTATGTCAAGCATGTCATGTCCCTGAACTCTCCTGTATTCACCTGCACAGCTGTTGCCATCTTTGCTTAACCTTCAGAAAGAGGGAAAAGACCAGATTAAATTACTTGCCTTTTTTCTTGTAGGGAGCCAACAGAATGCGAGGCCGCCTGGGAAGCGTGGACAGCTTTGAGCGCTGCAACAGCCTTGCTTCTGACAAAGTACGTAAGAAGCTTAGTTAAAATTGGCAAGTTTTCATGCACGGGTGGTAATGAAGCGTAAATATGGCACTCAGCTTCGATTTGAAGGAAGTAACACAAAGCACATCAATTTACAAAACTCAAATAAGAGTTTCCACCAAGAGGCGGAGGGTGTAAGAAAGCTGGCATATATGTTGACTTGAAGCTTCAGCTTTAACGTACTGTTTGATTGCCAGTCCTTTTTTTATTTCCTACTTCCCTTGCTTTTACAAAAAGCAGGGAATTTCTGGTCAGCTTCTGCCTTGTTTCACTGAAGTAATTAAAAAAGGTCATATCTCAACAAAAGGAAATGCTCTGAAGGTGAAGAATCCTTTCTGTAAGTAATGGTTGCTTTAGGGAAGTAAGAATTTTTGACCTAAAACCAGCTGTTGGGGATGCTGTATGGGGGCGAGCGGGCGGAACTCTCTTCACTTTCTTTTTATTTCCTGTTTTTAATGTTTTACCTCACGTGAGGATTGGTTGCTGGTTTTCCCAGGAGGTGAAGATTCTGTTATGGTTTTCCTGCTACAGTTACTCATAAACTGGCTGTGTAATAACAGTCTCTCTTCCAGGATATCGCTATGACGGTACAGGAAGTATGCTCGCGATATGTCGAGGAAACTAGCTAAAAGCAGTTTCCCTAGTCTTTTCAGTTCCTGTGTTTTCCCGAAAGAGCCAGAAGTCTGGTAGCTGGAATGCTGATCCCTGTGAGAGGATGCCCGGAGTAATTAGTATGTTCTTTGTGTTGCATTTACGTTTTTATTCCTCCCTCCTTTTTTTTTTTTTTTTTTTTGAAGAAGGACGCTGCTGGTTTGGAGTAAATTATCAAAGGATGTCTGGTTTTGGTGATAATTAGCATACAATAGGCCATGACCAAGAAGGGGGAGAGGCTTTGGTGCCCTGATGCGGCACACGACCCGTGGGGTTAGGCAAGAGCTCTTGTAGGGCACAGAGTGGCAGGCCTCACTCCGCCAGCACTTCCTTTCAGGACGCTTCGCCGGGCGATTCACCACCAGCTACCCCTCCAGCGTCCCCCGTGTCCTCGGCCTGGCAGCCGTTTCCCGAGGAAGACTCAGACTCCCCCCAATTCAGGAGGCGCGCGCACACCTTCAGCCACCCCCCCTCCAGCACCAGGCGGAGGATAACCTTTCAGAACGGGAGGTCCCAGAGCGTCCGGTCCCCACTGCTGCGGCAGAGCTGCATTGAGACGACAAGGTGAGTCAGGGCATGCCGTGCCATGTGCCTGCTGTCTCCTGTGATTTTGTACATGGGCCTCACCTGTATTTCTTCTTACGGTAGCTGCTTCTGCACTGCTCTGGGGTTTATTTATTTATTTATTTTCAGCCTGTCTTCTCCACACGGGAGTAGTTTGCTTTGCAGTAATTCACTAATCCCTGAATTAGTGATTCAAGGGAAGTGTCAATCCAGTGAATTGATCATTGGGCTGGATGCTGGCGCCGATCTGTTTGTTCATTTATTTGTCACCTCTGAGCTGAGCCTTTTTGGCAGCGTCAGTAGTCAGGCCCTTTGGAGAAGAGGTCCTCACCGCTTTTAACTGCAGAGACAATAGCCTAACAGTTTTATGCCAAGATGAAAACGGCAGTGACAGCTTCGAGTGTCAGTCGCTGTGTTAGCCAAGCTCCCAGAGAATATGCCCAGTGTTAAAACTGGTGAGGAGTCTCACAAAAGGACTTAAGGATTAAACACCTCCACTGAATTGTGAGGCATACGATTTCCCCGTTTGCCTTTTTCTGGAGCTTCCCTCTGTAACTTCTTTCCCCTTCGTTTTTGGAGACTCTCCAGTTATTTAACGTGGAATACTGTTCCTTCAGGAGTTCATTCACTCAGTCAGGAGAGGTCCCCACAGTTCGTTGTGGGCCTCTTTGGTTGTACTTTCTTTCTCTGCCTCCATCCTGGCTATCTGCAGTAAGTGACCATGCAAACTCCAAAACCTGTACAAGATTCAGACCCAGATGAGCTGAATTTTTTCTGTTTGAGGAGCGCTTTCTCCAAACTACTACTCTGTTTCAATGCTTGGCTGCAATTATGCTTTTTGTGGGCTCTTTCTAAAAATGGCTTTAAATAATAATTTCTCACCCATCTGATGTCTAGACTAAAATATCAGTGCGAATGCCGCACCAGCTTGTAGAGAAAGGCAAAAAAGTTTATTCTGTTTAAGAGAATAGAAGGGGGTGAAGGGTAAGAAATTAGCCTTGAAATAGCTTTGTTACATTGTGTTTCTGAAGAGATAAATAATGTGTTTTTTACTGAGATAAACTTTGGTTATTTTTTTTTCCACTGACCATGTTGTATGCAAACAGGAAACCCTGACAGTTCAAACTGAAGGACTTGCTGACTTCACTTCTTGGTAATAACTTTTAAGAAGTCACTGATTAAGTGGCATCATCAGCAGATTTTCAGTCAAAACAGTTTTTAACAACTTTGTTCTAGGCTGGGATTTTTCCTTCCTTCCTGTTGAGGATTAATAAAAAACGTTAAGTAAATGTTTCTTTAACTGAATTAATTTTTATGTCCCCCCAACACTTGTTTCTGTTATTAAGTAATGTTTAATGATGTAGTAGGACTATCTTTCTTGACACTTCACAAATTTATCAAAAAATATTGCATTTAAATAATCTCTACTTTCTAATGTGTTCTAGCAATACACATTATTTACAAGAGCAAGAGAAAACTGAAGGGAAGAAACAAGGTGGTTCATGTTATTGGAAGCAGGTTTCTAAGGATATTTTCTGAATGTTTCAGAGATTCTTTTTCTGAATTTGCTTTGAGAATAAATAAGGCTAAAGAAATAAGGTGGTCTGCCTGTTCTGCAATGTCATTGAAATGTTTCTTAAAAGAAATCAGCTGTAACAGCAAAATCAATATCATCAGGGAAACTGCCCAGTAGTGCACTTGGTACATTTTATCTTCTGGGAAACAAAGTTACTGTAAGCCAAGATGAGGTACTTGGCCAGTATCTTTAATCTGGGTGTTTCGTTGTTGTATCCGAATCCATGCTGACCCATCTGCTGTGTTCTCTTGTTGCCTGCACAGCCCTATTGTCGGCTTTCGGCGCGCTCTCAGTGAATCTGCGTCACCTGATCTCCCCTCTTCTGCTTCTGCCCCTTCTTTCCTGAAAAGTTTTTACCAGGGCTCAGGAAGGCTGCTCCAGCACTCAGAAAGTGACCTCTCCAAGAGGTGAGAGTGTTGTCTTCTGCCTAGTTCTTCAGTGCCACCAGCTTAACAACAGGATTCCTAGTCAATGCAGCACATGGCATCTCTCCCACTCTGCCTTGCGCTCCTGCATTTCTGACAGACTTCCTAAGTACTTGATGGAAATGGGCGAACAGGCTTTTGGACAAAAAGCCTGTTAAAAATAGAGGCTTGTCTGCTGACATCTAGTAGCTGTGACCTATTTCTGTTGCGGTGTTGTGAATCTGTTGCCTTGGTTTGTCACTTGAAATGCAGTGGTTTTTAGGATTGTCACGCCAATTCAATGCTTTCTCTGCGGAATGCAAACCAGCATGTGTTGCTGTGATCATTGGCATGTGAAAATAAGAAAAGAGGAATGTGGAGAGTGTACAGCACTAACGTGGGATGCTTGTGCATGAGGAAGGGGAAACGCCAAGTTAGCTGGGTGATAATAGCTGTGAGGTGTTTAGAGAGAGTAGGAAAATAACTTCCAATTGAAGGGGAGTGGGGAAGAAGCGAAGATACAAGAAGGGCTTTCTGACATCAGCATGAAAGACTGAGTATCTGAATGGAAGTCACACTTCTTTTTACTGAAAGAATAGGCCCTCCTTCAGGAGGGTGCTTGAGGAAACTGTGTATGGGTTATTTTTCTGAAGTAGGCTGTAGTGAATAAGGTGGAGCCATAGTTTTGAATTTCATGATGTTTTTTTGCCAGTTGCTGGCCTTTTTATTTCTCTTCTGTCAATGACAACTCCTTTTTCCTTCTTCACTCTGTCCTTGTTCACTGAGCTATACTTGTGCTTCTGGTACTCTTTGTCTCTGAGTGTGGCTCTCCCCTAATCATTCCCAACAGAAAACTGTGGAGTTGTAGAAGGTGCTTTTGTGACTGTTCTCCCTGGAAAAATAACAGTAGATTGTATTCTTACCAAAAACAAGTGTTTATGAGATCTGGATTCTGGGTGTGTTAGGACTCTAATACATGGGGATTTCAGTTGTATGAGATGGGCGTGGAAGATTTTAGGGGTGCCTAAAAATTTTTTTTCACTTTGTGGAGTGCAGTTTCATTAAACACAGATTAGTTTGTGTTGTGGTTTAACCTGGCAGGCAGCTAAACACCACACAGCCGCTCACTCACCCCCCAGTGGGATGGGGGAGAGAATCGGAAGGGTAAAAGTAAGAAAACTTGTGGGTTGAGATAAGAACAGTTTAATAACTAAAATAAAATAATAACAATAAAATAATAATATTGATAATAATAATAATATTGTAAAGAAAAGGAAAACAATGAGAGACAGAGAGAGGAAGAAAAACCCCAAGCAATGCACCCACTCACCACCCGCCGACCAATGCCTAGCCAGTTCCTGAGCAGCGATCGCTGCCCCCCTGGCCAGCTCCCCACCGTTAATATACTGAGCATGACATCATATGGTATGGAATAGCCCTTTGGCCAGTTTGGATCAACTGTTTTATCTGTGTCCCTTCCCCTCCCACCTTCTTGTGCACCTGGCAGAGCATGGGAGGCTGGAAAAGTCCTTGACTAGTGTAAGCACTACTTAGCAACAACTAAAAACATCAGTGTGTTATCAACATCATTCTCATACTAAATCCAAAACACAGCAGTATACCAGCTACTAGAAAGTAAATTAACTCTATCCCAGGCGAAACCAGGACAGTATGTCATCTCCATTTTAGGGTAGACTGTAAGAAATCACGTAGATATACAAACTAATGTGAGAGGCAGTTGACCTAAAGGTGTCTTTAAGGTACAGTTTGGGTTAGTCATCTCTATAGGTTAGAATAAATACAAAGTATGTATCATCTCCTTATGCACACTGTATCCTACCTTGATTTCACTGACATTTAAAGTGTCTCTTTCTGGCCTCTGATCTGTAATTGGTGTACAGGATGCAGCCAAAAACTGTAACGTAGACACAATTACAAAACACCTAGTGGGAAATTTCTATAGTTTAGGTCCTTTCAGCAGAATAAACTTGTATATAAATGGAATAAGGTGAGACATCCTTACAGGAATGTGACTACATAGCCTTAGTGGCTGGACCCCTGCTGCCCCCCCACCCTGTCCCCCCAGTCCCACAACTTTTAAGAAGTAAACATTAAATTTTCTAGATTCACTTTCTAATAGAGGGATAATGTAAACTAGTAATTACTTAATTTTAGGAGGTCTTTACAAAACCAGTCTTAGAAATATTTCAGTTTTGAAGAGGGAGTCACTTCAACGTGACCTCACCTTTCTACCCAAGCACAAATGAATAAGGAATAAGCAGTGTATGTTTTTGAAATTTGAGAGATTGACATCTCGTTGAGTGTAGAAGTAAGCTTTTAATATCACCTGTTGTAAACCTTGTGTCCAGTAATAGTTACTTTATAAGTGAATTGGATGCCTAGATTTTACATTCCCTACTACACTGCAGTAACACTAGACTAAGTAGCAGGTGAATTATTAAAGCTGAAATTAAAGAAACTGGTTAGCGCACACCAGGGCGTGCAGACAAATGGCAAAAAAACCCCAAACCTGTCTCTTACAGAGTACCTCTTATTTGGGTTCCAGTCCAACTTTGTTTCTGTGTTCCCTTCAGTTAGCAGACTTGGTCCAAGCTGAACGAGCGCCCAGGTCAGTTTATACAGACAGCTGGATCCCATTAAACCTAGCTTTCTGGATTTGGGGAGTGTAGGTATTGAGTATTGTACTAAAACTGTACTTTAATGCCAGCTGATTCCAAGCTGCAATGTCTGAGATATTACTCTTTCTGGATTTGGTTATGCACGCTAGTCAAGATACTGGTTTTCATTATAATGGAGTTTGAACTGCAAGGTGGGGAGATCTTCAAATTAGGAGTAATTCCCAGAATACCACCCTGTTTCTACTTAGGTTTCATAGTATACATGTTTCTGATACCATTTAATCTTGAATTTGTGTGAAAACTCTTGTGAAAATGGAATCTCCTTAGCTATAGATCTTGCTGGGAGCAACCGGGTCTGAACTGTCATGGTAAGGAAATTGCAGTAGCAAGGGTGAAGTGTTGACATCTAGTTGGGTTCATTAAGTGAATACAACAAATATAGTCAGAAAGAAGTGCCAAATGAATAATGCTGATGTGATAAGAGTGACTGAGGTAATCCAACTGTCACTTGAACTGGGTAAGGGAGAATGAAATATATTGTCCAACTGATGGTAGCTGAAACTCTTTAAACTTCACCTGATTTAGCTTGCAAATATGTGTCATGTCATCAGGTTTATGAATGAGAGGAAGTTCAAATGTTTTACGGTGTGTTTTTTCTTGTCGATTGGTTTGTTGTTTTGGTTTGTTTGTGGGTTTTTTTTTTTTTTTNCTTCTATCCCTGATGGGCTCAAGATGAGGTGTTCGTAGAATTCTCATGTGAGTGTATGTTAGGTTGGAATTGAGCGCAGTGTGGCAGTCCTTTGCACTCTGAAGACTATAAGTTGTTTAACTGTTAGGAACCCTAACTAAAACTTCAGTGCATTTTCCTCTCAAAGAATAATCATGGTTATTACTCATTCTTGAAGTGTATCCTAGCCACGTTGCACTGGAGAAAAATTCTTTATAGTCTGACTTCCCGTATCATGTAGCTTTGAGATAACACATGATGCAACAGGCAGCTTTTCTTGGTGTTCTGGTGAACTTCAATGTGCATGAGCAGAGCCAGTTTCAGTCAGAATTCATCCTAGAAAGATGTTTGATTTGTAGCAGTCAAATGGGCCTTTGCAAACACCACCAAGCCAGGGTCAGCTGGGGAGCTGTGTGTTAAAAAGTAACTCTGCTTATTATATATGTGTCTTTAAGTATAGGCCACTGTATAGAAGATGATTCTGATCCATGTCTATGTCACGCTTGGCATGTGGTCGCAAACTCAGAAACTGATACTAGGGTGTTGGACATAAAGGGTACAGTGGCTCTCACCTGATTGTAGACATCTTCATCTCAGCTAATCAATGGAAAAAAGTTGGTGTTTCTGTGGCAGAGCTGCTCTCATCCTAATGTGATTGTCTTTAATATTCTGACATTTACAGAGCTGATCCTGGCTATTTATCTACCTTCCTTCCTGAACACTAATACAGCCAGTTGTGCCTGTCACTGGGAACATCTTCATTTAGAAAGCATGAATCATGCCCTAAAAGTGTCTTGGCCATCATTAAAAAGGAAGCCTCAGTTGACTTGCTAGGATTTAAATGGCTGTGTTGGAGATACCTAAAGCCAGGAGAAAAAAAATTATTCTCCAGATAATTCACAATGGTGAAAGACATCTTTTTTCCTAATGTTTGTGGGGAGGCTGAGTTTTTTGGGTTTAATTCTAATGATCACTACTGTGATGCATTATGTGGAAGAGAGAAAACACCGATACGTTTTCTGCTTTAAGGAATGAACAGTGTAGTAAAGTTGGGCATCAACAAAATACGAATAGGTGCCTTCAGAATGCTCTTACTGCATTGTCGATTCATTTGTCTAGAGAGAAGTCTAGGGTGGAAATGGTCCACATAATCTTGACTTTTGACAAGTGTGTTGTGCAGCGTTTTAATATTGTACACAAGCACACATAAGGATAAAAAAAAAAATCCTGCCAACATAGATGTAAACAAACAGGAATTTGGGAGCATAATCTGTTTTTAAACTTTCATTTCTGTAACTTCTGGAATTTCTGGCTTTTATTCAACAGGTACTCCTGAAAGCTAGGCTATTGGAAGAATCTGTTGGGTTTTTCAATATAAAAGCAGCACTTTAAAAAATGGGACAACCTTCAGCACAGGTTTGACTAGCCCACACTGTCTCTTTTCATTGCGTTGTTATGTAAGGAGAATTTAAGCTGACTTACCGCCACTTTAATTTGAACAGATTGCTTTTTTAAAACAGCTTCATTTCTCATGAAGAAAGTAAAATACTTGAGAATGTTCTTTAAACAAAATAACAGAAACTAATTATTCAGAATAAAAATATATGGTGGGAGTGAGAACCAATAGAGAGCTGTAAACTAGTTTTTCTTCCTCCCAGAGGGGAGGAATACTTCATTTATTAGGCTTACATAGAGGCTTCTGCCAGCTTAAGTTCTGGGAGTTGAAATATTAGCTGTCTTTCTGTACTTGATCTGGGGGATTTTGTACCATCTCAGCCTGCAAATTGCAAAGTAGGTTGAGTTGATTCAATTGCTACTTAGAGCAATCAAGAGAAGAAGTTGAAATGAAAGCATACTGGGGAAAAATGCAAACCTTGGCATGAGCAGCAACGGTATTTATTCTCGAGTCAGTTGGCTTGCATGGACTCAAGTGCAAAATAATTCAGATAAGTATTGTGTAAAGAGTTCACAAGAAATTTGTGGTTTTTTGAATATCAGTCTTTGGGAACATTTTAAAGAACGGTTTGGGGAAGAGATTTGGGTAATTGAAACCAAGCAATAGCATGTTTGTAATCTGAACAAGGTTTTGGGGCTTCTTCTTCCCTTTTTTTCCTCTCCCCCTCCCCCCCCCCCCCCCCCCCCCCCCCGCAATGAGCTGTCTCATCTTCATACTATGCATTATCTGATAGAGTAGTGAATGGGATAATGCTTTGGAGAAACTGAGTTGCAGTTACCTGAGATAAAAAGTTTAGATGATCAGTACTCTGTACTCTTGAGTACTTGGGTTATCGCTTTTAACAGCTTAAGGATGAAAGTACAGACTGAAATATTTGGGGCATTATATTGGATTTATAGCTTTTCACTTTTTATTGCATACAAGCTGATGAATGCATTTTGGTTTCTGTCTTGGGTCAGGAGCATAGGCTAAGTAGCCTTATTGAGAACCATTATTCTTCAGACTAAACTGTGATGCATTTGTCTTAAATATAGACTATTACATTGTTATCATTTTCCAGAGCTGCATGGGAGGTATGTTAAGTGATTAAAACAGGAAAAGTAAGTAAAATAAATTGGAAGTACTCCATTTTGTGGAATTTCTCTATTGAACTGTTTGGCTTTGCCCTTTCATATGTCTGTTTTACCAAGCTGAAATATTCTGATGTAGAAGCTCTACTATAATCTAGTTGTCATTTTCTTTAAATAAACAAAAGTAAAGTTAAAAAAGCAACTCAGTTCTTAAGTATCTCTTCTGTAGTTCATTAAGATTTTAGATACTGCTGTCTCTTAATTTGCAGCGCATTGACTCTGGTGCATGTCATCTTGCTGAGTTGTTGCTAGGTTGCAGCAGGACAGGAACTTGTAGAAAGTAGTTGCGTTTTTTTTTCTTCTTGGTGGCTGTGTCACTGTATAACCCAAGAAATATTCGTCCTCTGCCTTGCCCCAGTGTCTAGACTCTATAATCCATAATTTATAGAGCAGTTAAAAATTTCTTGAGTTTGAGGTAGCAACTTTTTCTTAAAGTGGAAAACGTCATTAAAGACTGGAAGTACTGATTGGACTATTTCTGCTAGTTGACCTTGCAACATGTTTCCCACATAGATGTTTAAGCCTGTGTGTTGTCAGAACAGGGTCTTTTCTTAAGAATTTTTACGAATTTTTCCCGTGAATGTTTGAGGTTTGGTATCAGTGCCCTGACAGGAAAGTTGTGAAAGTTCGTTTCCCCAGGTTGGGAGGTAGTGAAAACTCTGCTCTGCTTTTCAGTAGCAATGACTGAACTCCATTTAAGAAGTTGTTGTTGCCATTGTTTTGGGCCTGCTTTTGCCCTTAGTCTCTCCGCTCACATTAATAAACCTCTTCATTTTGCAGGGCACTGATAGCTAATGGTCAGATATACTTTTTTTTTTTCTTTACCCCCACCGTGTTTAGAGGAACTGTATGAGGTGTTGCTGGCCTGTCTGAGCAGAGCACCTACCTTGCCTGGCTGTTAAAATCCACGGCTACCTTAAAACCTGAAGTAGTCTCGCAAATATGACCAAGAGCAAAGCCAGGCAGTTAAGTTTAGGTATAAGAGATGGTAAAGTCTAGGGAATAAGTATTGTGCAACTCCTGTTTCAAGGTGGGGGATATGTAATTGAGTTAACTCATCTGTTTTTTGCACCAACCTTCTGCACCATTTCAGGACAGGATAGGAGACATTACCGTTTTACTCTGACCTCTTCCTGCTTTTACTCTGTAGGGTATTGTTTCACGCTTTCAGATCTGATGTTAAGCTAGGACTTGTTTGTCTGTCTTGAAATGAGGAAACTGTCATTCCTGCCTTTCTGGCCTTCCTTTCCTAAATCTTGGTGTTTTCACAGGTGCCCTTGCCTTCCATTGAACATGGCAAGGTGTGCGCATGAGACTTTCAAAAGTTTTCCCCTAATCACTCATCAGACAGCTCTTTGAAAAAGGAGGTGATTAATGTTAGTTGCTTAAAATGCCAGGGGAATTTTGGAAGGGAGGGTTTAACAACAGAAATACAGGTCTTCAGAACTGTATGATTTGCACACTTCATGAGGTAGCACATGTGACTAATCCATCCCATTGTAAACTCTGTGACTCAAATGACGTAAACAGCTTTGTTTCATACCCTAAAATAGCCACCCTCTTATTCTGACT
Source organism: Fregata magnificens (assembly GCA_013389945.1). NCBI lineage: Eukaryota > Metazoa > Chordata > Aves > Suliformes > Fregatidae > Fregata > Fregata magnificens. The sequence goes on from WAAD01018873.1 coordinate 14,078, forward strand.
TTCCTGTAAATTTTACTACTGTAAATTGAACACTATTCCTAGGACTGTCTGCAGGTTTAGTGGCATAGTAGCTGAATGTAGATTTTTGTACATAGCAGTAGAAAGGAAGTTTTCATTCCCTTGTCATGTAGCTTCTATTTAATAAGCCCTGGAATGACTCAGTTTTTGTGTTCCAACATGTGATATGTAAGACTTGAAATTGTGAGAAGTAGCTTTGTCACAGTTATTTATAGAAACATGAGTTATAACGATTAATATATCCAAACTCAATACCTTATTTCCAAGAGTTGTTGGACTGAAATACCTTTGGGAAACAGTACATCAAGATTCAAAATTAGTTTTGTAGTCTATTTTTAGCTAGCGCAAGCCGTGGTTACCCCATCACCAAAGACTGTGTAAGAGTTAGCCAAAGATGATTGTCACAGGGTTTTCTGTTGCTGTTTTGGTTAGTGCAACATGGGGCTCTACTGAGACCACCTACTAATAGCATGATGCATAGGGAACTGAGGCACTGTAGAAACTAAATCGGGAGTAGAGAATAATTCAGACTATCTGGTATCCAGAGCTCCCAGCCCATAGCACTGTTCTTAGAGGAGAGCAGGGGTGGTGCCTAATGCTGGGTAGGTGAACTTGAAGACACAATTATTTTTCTGCTAGGATATGGAAGCAGGGTCTGATACCTGTGTGTGATGGTGAGTCTAGTTTGCTCACTGAGGCATACAGATGTCAGGGAGCTGTTACAGATGTTAGGGAGCTGCTGTGGATCATTAGCATAGGGACAGCTTTGATCACCAAAAAGGCCGATTCCAGCTTGGTGGATTATCATTCAGCACACAGTATTTGATATGAAAAGTGCTGATGAGATGGTGTAGCTGGTAGACTTCAATAAGACATAGTCTGCCTCCCTTGCAGATTTCTTCTTTTGTGCAAGCCAAATGTGGGGAGACCGACTGCAGCTGGCAAACTGCGATCATCTGCAACTAACCACTACAAACACAGTGAACACTTAACCTGCTGGGCTTTCCTTTCATCTAGCTCTTTTTAGGGACTTCGTACTGTAGCATGGAAATTCTTCACAGGATGAAGGTTTGAGTGTAGCTACTGCTGTGTTGATATAGGAGTTTTCCCTGTGATGAAGATGAAGCTGCAGACACAGCTCCCTTTATTTGATTCTGTCTTCCCAAGAAGCCTGTAGTTGTGTGTCACATTGTTGTCGTTGCATGGAAGGATTTGTGGCAGATAATCAATGTACAGGCCAGAACATTGCGTCCAATGAAATATTCACCTGTGAGCTCATCATGCCATTTAAAATGGCACTAAGTGGAGCACTGTGCTCTGCTAAAGCAACATCTGTGCTTTTAGGGGTATTACATCAGATCGCCCCTGTAAGACTAATGTATGCAAAGCAAAACCCATTGCTGTCTATTATAGAGGCTAAATCTTACTATATTTTTCTCTTAGCTTTTCAGAAAGTTTAGCTTTTATTCTGAGCTTCCAGCTGAGCACTTTATGAATGCTATGAATTTCTTCCGGTGTTATATAGTGCAAACATCACAGCACTGTGTTACAAGAAAACAACTGGGCACTTCTGTATTCAAGGTGAAGGTCACACACAGCATGCTTTGCCTTCTAAAGCTTCCCAGCAAATGCTCCTGCAGGTTTGGATGTACATTAGACAGACTTAATAAAGAATTTTTTTTTTTCCCCCCTCCAAAGATGACTGACTTTGATCACCCCCATCTGCTTTTTCTTTCCTTCAGTGATGNGTGTGTGCTTTTAAAGAAAATAAACAAGCAGTTGTTACTGAATAGTTATTACTATAGTGAGCTGCAACGTGTGAAAATATGAAAGGGAGAAGGGAGTCAGCTTGATACAATATTCTTGTTAGAACCTCACTAGAGAACAGTTGTGCTTGGTTGGCTTTAGGTCTTTGTTGCTTTGAACAGAGGATTCTGTAATGAAAATCAAATGAATTGCAATCTACCATGGCTGCACTGGTAGCAAGGAGATGAAGAACTGCTTCTCACTGACAAAGATATCCTCTTTAACAGTTAGCAGATTTTTACCCTAGCATCCTTACATAATAGCAGTGTTTGCAGAAAATGGTAAACTTTCTGCCTTGTCCTTGTACTCCACATAGCACCTGTTGAGTGTGTTAATAATTCGTACAGCATTTAGTTCCTTTTCAGAGGTAGAAACCTCTGAAATGTCTGAAGTCCTGCTATGTTGATAGAGTCCCATTGGTGGAATTCACAACTGTAGGTAAATGACAAACTCTATACTTAGTGACCATAAAGTGCTATAGCACTGCCTATAGTGCAGCTTAGCAGATGGAAAAAGTTGCTTTTAGTATAGAGCCTGTGGTAAATCACAGCAGTAAACAAGCTCAGCTGTAAAGGAGGCTTTATGGATAAATGCCTCTTTGTGACTGTAGGAGCTAGCAGGTGAAAGGGTTGAAATACTGGGTGACACTTTATTTAGCTTTATTTCATTTAAATATAACTAATTTAAATAAAACACTTTATTTAAAAATAATTCTCTACTGTTGAACTGCATTTTCTCTGTCTTTGGAATCAGCACCTCACTGCTGAATGTGGAAGACAGCTATTTTTGTTCTGCTGTGACTTAGATTTTCATGATATGCCAAACAATCTTGAGTTTCCTGTAATAGCTTTCTGATTCTTTGCAGATGGTCATGACGGAAGTGAATTGTTACCATTATCCCCTCTTGCTCCACCCTTGGAGGAGGACCCTCTTGTTCTAGTATTGCAAAATGAGGATGGTCCAGATAAAACTGGAGAGAGGAAAAACTCAGAAGAACTACAAAGTCTGTGGAGAAAAGCCATCCATCAACAAATTCTGTTACTTCGAATGGAAAAAGAAAACCAGAAGCTGGAAGGTTAGCTATTTAGAAAATACCCCTAAAAACTATTACAAATTCTGCTGCCTGAAGCTGAAAACTCTGTTGGTGTTGGGCCTCTCAAACAGATGTGTGGTTCTGTAACTTTTTGGTTAACTGTGCTAGAAAGAAATGTTTGCCCAGTCCTATCTCACAGTCTATCAGATTCTCTGTCCACCTGCCAACTCTTAATGAGTCACCTTAGTTATAAAGTGATAACTTTTCCTTTTTTAGTGCATGTTAGACAAAGGTTGCTACAGTCTGTG
>WAAD01018874.1:4359-55284 GCA_013389945.1 Fregata magnificens
ACTTCAGTAGTTCTCTCCTTTGGCAAACCAAACCCATCCTCGCATTAGTGAACTACACTATCACAAGCATTTGTGAAGGTAAGGACTGATGGAAGTTGAGTTTTTTGGCTGGGTTATTTTTCAGTCAAAACAGTTTCCCAAATTTAGTTCAATAATCAGCCACCCAAACACTCAGGCCAGAGTACCATGAAACAGGGAGCAAGAATGAACAGCCAAAGCTGAGGACTTCTTCCTTTGCTTGCAGCGGTAGCCTAAATGTTCTCATTAAGGTGCACCGCAGTAACTCAGTCCAATACACTTCTCCCTAAAGCCCATTAATACCAGCATTCGAAATCAGTTCACATCGATGATTTAACCCATTTTGCTACTTCAGTCTTACAGGGAAAATGCCATCTGTCAATCACCTTCACTGTCATTTCAGCTAATAAACTTCAATTCATAACTCCGAAAGTAAAGACTCTTCACAGGCTCTTCACAGGCTCTTCACCCTACATGTGGTACCGATCCCTTTTAGCCGTGTGCCTATACAGAATTTTTTCACTGAGCTTCAAAAACTTCACCTTCACGTCACATAATTTTCAAGGGAGATCAAAAAATGTCCCACTAAGACCAACACTTGAGTGATTAAAGAAATATTTCATTAAAAATATCTGGAGAAGAAGAAAACTTGCTTTGTAATCTCAGAATCTGCAGCCCACTTGAAAGAAGTGTTAGTTTACATTATCAAGACTGAAATTGCAGCATAGAGCTGAAAGACTCTAAAAACCAATGCTAGATCATGAACTTCCTGCAAAGCGTCTGCAAATAATTTATGGGAAGTTGTTGAAAAGCACTCTTCATTTTTGCAAACCAAGTTATTTTCATACAGGCAAGCTAACACATGACTTCTGACTGAAAGGAGAACAATTCAGTATTTTTTAAAATTCTGTTATCCAAAAAAGAAACCTTAAACACAGACTTTCAGATTCATACAGCTGTAAAATCACTTTCTGACTTCACACATTTTTTTTTCTTAGTTATAAAAATATTTGTTTAAAAAAGTCACTTACAGAGGACTGTGACACCTCCCAGTCTGTGGTAGAGTCTTTCAATCCACTTTCATCCTTCAAGTACTTTTCAAAAAGTCTTTTGTTGATTGGCTCTTCCATATCAAGAATATCCAGGGCCTGTTGATGTTCTTTTGCAGCATACTAGCCAAACATGTGCATGTAAAAAACAAGGTTGGGATTTGAAACATCTGTACATAAAGCACCAATAAACACAGTGTCACATTTCAAAGACACAGATTGTAACAACCAGTGCTTATCAGCAGGTTTTTCATACATGCACATTCTTATTTGGACATATGTCATTTTACAATTGTAGCCAACTATTTCACTAGTCATCTATAATACGCAAAATATTATAAAATTAACACCTACAGAAAAATCTATTATTCAGCATTATGCAATCACAGAAGCAGATATGCTTCTAAAAATAGTTAATACAGGTTTTAATAAAACACAGTGATCTTCCTCTATAAGCAGCACATTATTCTATTTCAAATGCCTATATTTAATCTACCAATTGATTCAGTTTTCCTGTGAAAGCACTGCATTTTATGTATCACATTTTATACAGAAGTATAAAGCTGCTAACTATATTTATACAACCATAGATCACACCTCCTCTGGTCAGACTACAACCAACCAATTAAAAATGTAAACGTGAAGACATGAGACAAAAATCGTTCACGTTCTTTCCCCACAAAATATTAGAGGAGTATTTTCTTTCCTGAAAAAAAAGGTACTCTGAATAGTACCACAATGGATGTGATTGTGATGCATATACAAGTATTGTGTGCATGTGCATATATATCAGTATATATATCATATATATCAAATCAATATGGCTGTGATGCAGTGACCATACTGAAGGTTAAAGAATGAAATCAAATGTCACAAAATTTAAACCTGTTATTCCAATGAACAGAGACATCTACGTTGCCTGTCTTCCTAAGATGCATCTTTTATTTAGTTTGGTTCATTTCCAATAGAGGTGAAAACGTGTACTCACATGACATCTAGCTGCAAGGTAGCGACATGCTTCATATAACTGAAAGAGAAGTTTTATACATATTAGTTATAAAGAGAGTGCATGTTTATTTACACTGCTAGACTCCATTTCACTCTCTCCTTTTTCGTTGTATGGCTTCTTCATCCCTTTCACCTCCAAAAATATTTGCTGACTGAAATGCCTAAGTCTATAACACTTTCTCTACTATTAAACTCTCAAAGGACACTTGCTTCACTCTTGCCTTCACCACTCATTAGCAGAGTGGAAGGACAATTTAAACAACTACACCTGAAGTGACACTCCACCTTCCCACACCTGCTGCAGTTACGTCCTTGGACCTCTTCTCTTTTCTGTGACCCTATCTGGGGACAATAGTTTCAATCTGGCTGACTGAACACAGGGCTATTCTTGGTTCAGATAAACTACATCATGCAGGTTTTTAAATTATTTTTCCTGTAAACCTTATCCTCTGATGGTGAAGAAGTCACTGTGGTTAGCAGCAGAGGTTTAAAAGTGGAATAATGGTAGTAAGTCTTTGATTAAAGTGACTTACCTTATCCAGCTTACGCGATCGAAGGGCATGTGCTGCCCTATGATACTGAGCTGTTAGGTAAAGACATTGGGCCAACCAGTAGATATCTTGTGGTTCCTCTAAAATAGGAGAACAAATTATAAACTGTTAATTTATAATATATCTTTAAACACTTTGATACAGAATATTCACTTTTGCTTCACTAGAAAAGTATTTTTCCCCTATTCTAGCATCCTATTGAGTTACAAATTTTTATTTTTATACATCTCTCTAGAAAAACACAACTTATAATATCTATCAGTGAGAGATTTAAGTGAAAAGATAATCAGATTTTAACTTTAAAGAAATCAGATAATACACTAGAGAGTGAATACAAAGAATCTCATACTAGAGGTTTGTCATGAGAAGGAGACAGTGTATCACAACAGTGATACAGATCTAAAAAAAATAGCAGTTGTTGTAGTTTACCCTGCCCTTGGACATAGGACAGAAAAAAACAACCCAGAATCGTGTGTCTCAAAAAAGATCAGTGGGAACCTAACAACAGTGAAAGTGAAAGCATTGGTCTTCTGCAGCTTGACGTTATGATTGCAGAAGCACAGCTTAGTACTCTCCTATTTTATTGGCAAGCAAGGCTTTTGTGGGATCAAGCCCCTAGAATCATTTTAAGAAGTGTAAATGGACCACGGCTGTAGGTAGATGTAGGCTACCAGCGTCAACTCACTCTGTAAACCAGCATTCTACTCGCCACCCAGAGAAACAGTGAATCCTGTAGCAAACCACTGTTGTCTCTCGTAGCTCGCTCTTTTTTTTTTTTTTTGTCTCTTAAGGTAGGCAAACCTTAAGGTTTGGCCATACGTTAAGTTTAACACAAAGTTCAAAAGGGAAGGAAGATTAGCCCTGCTCTATTTAGAAAAATGGCATTCCAGAGATCGCAGAAAAGCACTTACACCAAACTCAAAACTTCAGCATTTAGCCAAATAGCTTTAAGAAAAACAACAAAAACAAAAGAGAACACTGTCAGAAAGAAGTTAGTCAAAACCAATGTAAAAAGCAACTACTTACCATGAGACAGTGAAGCTACTTTGTCTGCCCAAAACAGGGCACTTTGATACTGCTGCTGTAAAAGCATGATAGAAATAATTAGTATTAATTTAGGGTTAGGTTTCCTGGATTATTTTGAAATATATTGTACATCATTCACATTTAATATCTTATGCATGTAGTCTTTAATGAACGGCAATTCACATTTGAGATCTCCGTAAGTTCAAAAAACAGTTTAAAAGGGCCAGTACTGTAACTTCTAAAAGACATCAAGAAGTAATTTGAGGTGGGGTTGTTCATTTATTTTCAATCAAATGCAGATATCTTTGACCAAAAGGTATGCGTTACATAAGTATATATAATAGGCCATTAGTTGATTAGCTATCACTGAAAAAGTAGCAAAAATCCCCTCCTTCCAGTTAAAATAAATGACACATTTTAGAAGAAAGAGAATACTGTATAAAAAAAAGGACGTATAAATTACTTCAGGAAACTTCAGCAGCACCATGTCTGATTAAGAAATTTTCATTCTCCAGTCAAGATGCTTTAACCTCACACAAACCATAGTGCCTATGTGATACACAGTTTGACCGTTAAGTCTGCAGTTCAGGAGAAGCAGGTGAAATGGAGAAGACTGGTGGCAACTAGAGCTCCGATGGAAGCAGAGTTTGCAGGTATATCCCACTAACTCAGCTAAGGTTGCCATCAGATTTGGGGTGCTAGGCAAAACCTCATAGAATTGTCTGGGATTATTCTCTGAGAAGATCAGCAGAGGCTACGGTTTTTCCTTTTTATCCTTCTCCATGCTATCAGGCATAATATGCTTCCCAGGATCTGCTGGACATTTAACAGATACCCTGCCATCGCAAGGACTTGCAACACTAGAAAAGCCTTGATCAGTTTTGCTCTTTCCCGCAACATTACAGTTGTGGAGTTTGTTTACAATCTTAGAGACTGTTTTATGCTTTTGGAGTAGAGGTTTGGCAGACTTTTCTGAAACGCACACTGATGGTATTCTAGTCCTCACAAAGCACTACACTCCATGACCTAAGTGGTCTCTTCTATTCTGTATTCCCACATTCCCTACTTGATGGGGATTAAGAATGTCCACCAAATTTGCCAAGAGAATAGTTTGGTTTCAATCTGCACTCCCAGGAGGAAAAACAAAAAAAAAAAACATGAAACACCAAAAAACCCAAACCAAAACCCCACATATGTAATAGCTGTCTACAAGAACTGAGGTTTAAATAACTCTCTCAACACCACAAAAGAAAGGCATAATCCAGGCTTACAGGGCACTATACAACTTTTGTTGAGCAGTTCTATGGTACTATAAACCAACTATATTACACAAAGAAGCAGCCCCACGTTCCTCCTGATGCCCGTTCCTCAGAACTGCACAAGTGTCTATACAGCTGCGTGCCAAAGCAGCTTGGTGAACCAGTTTAACTCAAATGAGTACAGCAAAACAAAACAATAAAAGCCACCGAATTAACTTAGGTCCCCAATCAATCTTTCGGTCAGACTTGCTGGCCACACACACAAATGTTTGTGTTAACTGAAGGGATGGGTTTCTCTCAGTAGCGATGCCAGTATGAAGTCTTTGAACTAGATATAGAGCAGAGCAGTTTCATGCTATACTTAGTCTAATTTGTTAATGCATTTTTTCCTGCTACGTTTTTGTTTTCTGTTTTTTGCCCTGCAGCAACATAATTGCCGAATCCATCAACAAATGAAAACGAGCCTGCCCTTCTAATAGCAGTCTGCAGCGTCGCAGGTCAGTACGATGGGCATCTATAATCACCAGGTAAGCGTGGCCCAACTTGCACAGCCCATGAGGGAGGGATCCTGCACATACGCCTTCGCCACACAGCAGCCCTACCGCTCCCACAGCGGGCTTCCCTCCTCCTCCAAAGGAGGAAGAAAGCACGAAAATCCCCCCGTCACGCTACCAGGAGGCCACACGCCCCAGCTCCCAGCGGCGACCGCACAGGCGGCGCTTCCGGCCCGCCGCACCCCCGGACCACCCCCGCTCCCTCCTTTTCCTGAAGAAACGCGGCATTATTTCAAAACCACCCCCCCCTCCGCGGCCACAGAGGCTGGCACCTGCTGCCCCCGCTCCCCGGGCCTCCCTCCGCCCGGGAGCCGGGCCGAGAGGGGCCTTCCCTCGGGGAAAGCCAGCGGGCCGACCGCCCCTTCCCCAGCAAACCCCACCCCGCGCCAACCGTCGCTTCCCCCGCGCCTCACCTGGTCGATATACTGCCGCACCCGCTTNTGGGAGCGATGGCCTCTCCGCCGCCCGCCCGGCGAGCCGCCCTGCCCGGCGGTGCCGCGCTCAAACCCGCTCCCCGTCCTTCCTTCCCTCCCTCCCGGAAACAGCGCCCCGAGCGCGTCGTTCCGGGAGCGCGGGTGGCCGCCGGAGTGGAGAGCACCGCCGCATGGGCTGGTCCCCCCCCCCCCCAAAATGTATTCTGAGACTTTTCTCCGCAGTCCACCCCCGAATAAATTTATTCTTCACCGCAGTTTTGAGGCGAACATTTGTCTCTCTGAGGGCCCCTACAGAGACCCATTGCCCTGAGACTCCCCTTCGGCTACCGTGGCCTTGAGGTGAAAAATATTTTCTCAAGGCTTTGCAGCCACGTCAGGTGGCGTGTCAGGAGGTTTTCTACGAGTCCTTCATCGTCCAGTCATTTTTGGTATCACACAGATTAGGGATTCATTATCCACTAGGACATTGCTGAAAAAAGTCAGCTTTTACTGCTGAAAAAAAAAAAAATGTGAATGAATGAATTAAAAAGCCTGATTTGAAATAATTCAGATGCTGGCCAATACGTCTTGGAGCGGGTATGCCTGGTACAAGAAGAGCAATCATCTGTGTGTGCTTTGACGGAGAGTGGAGAAGCGTGGAGAAGGCCGCAAAGACGGCTGCTGGTCGCAAGCAAAAAATATTCATTTGAGAAAAATAGGATCCGTGTGCCTTCTCTTGATCTATTTGCGGTAGCTCCACTTTGATGTAAAACGGTTTGACTTCAGTGGTTTCCACCTGTTATTGATTAGGTTGGATTTCCACCTCGCACGACGTCACCCTGTTTCTTCTCTGGCGTTGCTGAGCGTGTGTGCGGCAGGCAGCAGATACCCATCTCATCCCTGCGGTAAAACATAGATTTATTTTGCTTTTTTTTACTCAACTGCATTTGCAGGTCTGCTACTTTTTCACATTTCTGTATCAGATCTTGAGAAAAGCAAAATCCTTGTTCATCTTTCCATCAGCTCGTGTAATGAAGGGACAAATCCTTTTGTTAGCGTTTTCTTTAGATCCAACGGTCCTACCTAACGAGCATTATCATCATGTTCAGCTTTCCTGAAGACACCTTCAGGTGTCTAAATAGCTTCTATGGCCACCTGACCATACTGTGGCAGAGGAGAGGACGCAATCAAGCTTCTGCACCTTCAGCTCTGTGAAACCTGTGGCTTTTCATGGGTGCCACCACTCCACTCACTGTACTTGTTGATTTTAAATCTCTTTGGAATTAGTACGGTTAACAGTATACGTATTTGTCAGTTTGTGGATCTTTCTATGTACAATAAAAGATGTTCGAGTGAGATTTTGGTGCTATTTAGAAACCGCTGAGTGGTGGAGCCCACAGTTTGCTCATAAGTGGCTCATTCCCCGCTTAGACCAGGTGTAATGGTAACTCACTAGAGCTCAGTGGCTTCTATTCAGCGTGAGATATTGGGGCAGCAAACTGCAGCAACTCAGAGAAGAACAAGATGGATTTAAATGTCTCAGTAGAGGACCGAGTTTGAAACATTATCAAATGCAGAACAACAACAACAACAAAAAAAAAATTAGGAGTTGGTGCTAACCTCTGAGGTAAAAGTCTTGGCTGGGGAAGAAAAAAAAGATGCACAGGAAGTGTGGGGGTTGGAAGAGAAGAAAACGCTCTTGTTGGGGATGGGTGACCATTAAGAGCAGCCATAGTCACAGGGAGCTGGTCTGAAGCATAGAGAGGACTTAGGATCTGCAGGATCTTGGAGGGGCCCAGGGAACACGCTACAAAGGTGAGGAAGCTGAGGCATGGAAACGCACATAGAGTATGTTATTACTTTGTTAGCATCTACATAGTTCTTACATTGTCAAAGCAGAGTGTGGTCGCCTCAGGTTGCTCTGTAATGTCTGTGTGTTATGTGCTGCTTTGTTGTGTTCTCCTGAAAAGTTAGCTTGTCTGAGTGAGCTATTTCTGGGGCTGGAGCTCTGAAAAATGGTTACTTGAGCTACACTGGGAGGCTACAGCAGTGCTGCTCCAGCGGGCTCTGCTCAGGTGGGCTCCAGTCCCGTTTCTGCAGCGGGAAGCTGCTCTAACATCACTGCTTGTGAAGTGGCTGCTCGTTCAAAGAGAGTGTCCTTATGGACAGACTCCAAAGTTTTGCTCCTTCACTGGGAGTGATGTAAGTGTGTGGGCAAATAGATGGGGCTGATTTACGGTGCTGTGAACAGCAAGATCTTTGTGAACTGGTGGTTGGGGCTTAAAAATTATTTTAGGTGTCAACAGTGGGAAAATTGAATTTTAAGTAGTTTCAAATAATATATAAGTTTCTCTTTCAAATTCAAAACTAGTAACAAGCAAAACTACTCTAATGGTTGAGTGGTGTTGATGTATCTACTGCTTTGCTGATAGTGCTTAAAACAGTTGTGAAGGTATAGAGAGTCAGTTAAAGCAAACCGCTTTACCTATTTGTACTCTAATATCTTAAATATTGAGAGGAAAGGGAGGGCTCCACAGTCATATTAAAACTTTCTCACTTTGTGGAAATTTCTCTATTTTTACCTACATTGAGAACCTTCTTTCTTTCTTTTGTTCTAAAAATACCTATAGGTACTGTATGCTGGTGCTAGCACATAGCTTCCCTCCTGCTGCTTTTAAATTACTGTTTCTGAGTCAATGTGATGCTTGCACATGTAAACCTGTTCCAGTTAAAGTGGGCATGTTCACTTTGAGTTTCTATGTGAAAAAAGTTTTCTTTGAAATTGGAAAAGCGCTGTTGTTTCTGGCTTGAGTATTGTAACTGAAGAGAGGCCTCTGAAACAGGCGTGTGTTGAGGTGGGAGAGGTTCCCCGAAATGTCCCGGCAGCAGGTGTTGATCTTTCTGGGAAGGTTTCAGAGATGGCCCCTAACTCAGCTGTTTTGTCCAGATAAGTGGAAAATGAGAGTGACCTTCTACTGCCCTCATTTTGAAGCTTCTCCTCTTGATCCCTGCAACCCCAAACCCACGTGGACTCCTGTTTCCAACCCTGAGTATAACTACCACAGACCTTCCAGGGTGCAACCCTTGGTAATCCCCACTTTACAAAGGAAGAATATCTGAATTGCTCCCGTGGTGTGACTCCTCTCTCCTGCCTGCAGAATTACTAAGCTCTGGGGTAGGGAGATGGAAAAAGGTGTTATTCTGATTTTTTTTGAATGGGTCTAAAAATGGTGAATCTGGAAATGGAACCAACTTGATCAAGTCAGGAGCATCCATGGCATGCACGGAGGTGGAGAAGGATGGGAAGTGAAGCAGTTGGCTTTGTCATGTCTCCGAACAGCATTCTTCAATTATCTTACAGAATTCTTGCTTTTTCATATGGGCATAGTATCGTCTGTTCTACTTCTAGGCTCAATAGTGTGTCATTACTTTCTGTACCCAATCTTCTATTATTTGATTACCCACCATGAACTGCCTAAGCTGTCAAGAAAGCAATCTACAATTAAACTGAGTGTCTTCAATTTTTCTCTCTCATATTTTAGCTTGGCTAACACAACTGCACTGTAAATCAGTCCTGCCTCTTCCACAACATCTTTCATCCTGTTAGCCACTGTCAAGCAAGATTGACAGGTAAACGGAGGTCTCTAATAGCAAAGTTAGTTCCTGCAAGTTTTGTGAAAGTCAGTGGCAAGATTACAGAGACCTGGATGAGTGCCCCTTTCCCCCCCAGCTTGAACTAAATAGTTATCTGCTCCATTGGATCTGCCAGGAGTCCAGTGAGGGTGTATATGGCTCAGGATCGCAATTGGAGGATGTGACAGGAGGCTTGAAGGACATGGGAGGACAGGGACCAAAGGTATTGTGGAAGAAGGGAAGCTGGGGCTTGGCAAATCGTTTGTGGAGGTGCGTGGCTCAGTCCGTAGGAAATCAGCCTTTTTTGGGCCTGTTGCTTGTGGAACACTTTTCTTCCTGTGGTTATCTAGGTGATACAAACCTATTCCTGTTTGGTTTTTGGTTTTTTTGTTTGTTTGTTTCCTAAAATAAAGAATCTTGGTATTTATATTTGTTCTCTGCAGCACATTTTGACTCATTGCAGTGATGGTGAGTGAGTCCCATTGATTGTATCAGAATAACCAAGATCACATTTGGCTTCGTTTTTTTAAAGAGTTTAGTTTTAGAAGAGTGGCCTCTTTCAAGCTGATTTGTCTCTTTCATCCACGTACTGTTACTCCGTTATGGCTATCGGAGGTGCCAAGGATGAGCTTAAGGGTGTTTAATCCTTCTTGCTTAGAAGTCAACAAAGAGAAACCTGGTTTAAGGAAATGAAGAAAATACAATTTTCTTTCACTTCTTCATGCTGCTCACAATAAAATGTAAAGCCATGGGGAAATAAATAAATATTTGCACTACAAAAGGCAACTTTTATTACAAAGCTATGCTACTGACTACAATTAGGCTCCTCTTTATGTAAATTTAAAGAAATCATACGAATATGTGTAGAAGTAAGACTTAGCCCTAAAAGTTATTTTCTGCTTCATTAACATTTTCTTTTCAATCTTATATCCCTTAAATTTCTCTTTAGAAGCACCTGAATCTGTTATGTTGGCCAGTATGCAAAGTAATATGCCGCCTCTCTTGCAGTGTCTATGTAGCCATAGTCCAAAAATAGTAAAGGTGATGAGCCAGGCTAGATGTACTGGGAGGCAGACGAGATGCTCTTGGCTTGCTTTGCCATCAGTCTAGATTTTGCCATTTTCCTGGAAGTTTCCATTGTCAGTGGAGCAAAAACAATAATTCAGCTGACCAAACACAGATGTCTGTATTAGGGGGAGCTGACTGGCTCTCTGGACTCCATTGGTTGTGTTAATTAGATTTCTACTGACTAGAATGAGACCTTAAAAACCTATCTCATGATTACCCAAAGGTACGTGTCTTAATCTGAAATGGAGTCTACCCTAGGGCCTCGATTAATTTCTCCACATGTAGGAGTGTAGTTAAATTTGAGTGTTATCTGAGTTGCTGTAGAGTATCTGTGACATCTGTATGCGACTAGTCTGCTGAAGAGCCTTGCCCTCCTGGTCTGGGGTCAGGAGGCCAGATGGATTCACAGCAATACCTAAATTGACACTAGATGCCCATGTTTAGGGAGATGAATCCTGTCCTGTGTGTCTACATGTGCACTGGGTATCTAGGTTCCCAAAACAGTCCGTGTAATCCTTTTAGTGGGACTTAGTTTAAAAAGGTCAGGCCACTATCTTCTCCCTCCAACCCTCCATTATCCAGAACTGAAAGATGTAGAGGGGTAGCTCAGGTGTATACGTTTTCATGCTTGGGACTGCAGCAGAGCAATCTGGAAACAAAAAATCATTTTGCATGCCATAACGGTAGCTCTTACTGTTCGACGCAGCACAGGTATGGGACCAGAAAGCAGTCAGATAGCTGGATGCAGAGAGAACGGAGGAAGCAGACCAGAACATGTTTGCGAACCATAAGTAATGCAACATACACGTGCTCCGATATTTTAAGAACTTTGGGGCTTGGGGCATAGTTTTGATCAGTCTGACATTTCATTTGAAGTAAAAATACTGATGTTTACTTGAAATGTCCATGCTGTGTATTATAGGAATGTGTCTGTTTGTTTAAGAGTTTGCTCTCTAGACTTTGGGACAGTGAAGTAGTGAGTAATGTGAAAACTCTATTTGTTGACTATGAGACCTAGCACGTATTGCACGGACTGTAGCTTGAGCAGCTGTACAGCTTGTTACTCATCTCCCTTAACTGTAAAGAGGACTGCTCACCACTGCAGTTCATAACCAGCATGGACAAGAAAATCCATGACATGTTTTCTGGTTAGCTAATGTGAAATCCAGTTTGTTGGCATTTATTTGTTCTTAAAGAAATATGGACTTTAATTATTCCATTACTAAGATGCAATGTTTGAAACAATCATATACAGAAAATAACTTTTACTTTTCTCAGGTTGCTGTACCAGACAGATGCAGCCTTCTTAACCAAGATGTTATACCTTGGCACTTGTATCCTTCAGTTCCATAAAGAAATTGAATCAATGGCTGCGTCAGATGCAATGCATGCAAAACAGAAAATAGCTAAAATGTATGTAAGTATGGATGCTTCAACTTTGGTTTCCTTGAAAAGCAGTTTTGTAGCATCTTTGGAACGAGTTTTTGTTGTAGTTTTTTTCCCTTCCTCGTGTTTATTGTTGTTATTATCATTACCCTCTGAAGGTTGTCTTTTAACTCCTATCATTGCTGTTGCTCTGAAGCTTATAGGTTTTCAAAGACGCGATGATAACAGTATATGCAGATTCTATTTTCTTGTACAGTTTTGTTGTTCTGCTGAAATGAATGAGAATTTCATTTCAGAGGATGAAAACAGTATTTTTGACTAATCATCAACTCTACTGAGATGCTAAATTTAATCCCTTGAATCTCTTGCCAGGACCTGTATTTATTTATTTAGCTTCCAAAATAAAAAACTGCTTTAATCACTTTGCAGTCCTTGTACTGAACCATGCATCAGCATGCATGTCAGAGAAGCACTTCACCATTTCATGGAAACTTTTTAGCAAAAAAAAAAAAAAAAAAGAACACGTTCCCACGACGAGTAGACAAAAACTCACGTGTTATCTAAATATTAGATCGCAACAACCGTTCTTGCAGGTGTGTTTGGCATTTTGCATAATCACATTTGCATTTTGACAGATTTGTGCTCATGGTGTGAATCCCCTCTTCATTCTGCATCCCTAGACACTCATGTTGTGTAGGAGTGAGAACTGAGCACGCTTTTTCTTGTGACTGACTACTGAGCCTGTGAGATGTTCAGGGGGGGCCTATGCACTCCCATTTCAAGATAGTGCTGGCTACTGCAGAACTTCCTAAGCTAAGGTTCCAAACTGGTTTTGGTTTCTTTGTTTTAGCGCCAACTTGCAGATTTAAAAATGCTCTGATGTGACAAATAGTTATGCACATCTCTGCATCTTATAAATAAATAAATATTGTGGTCACTGGTGCCCAGTAGCAGGACCAGAAGCAATGGGCACAACCTGAAACACAGGAGGTTCCCTCAGAACATCAGGAAACACTTTCTTACTGTGAGGGTGACCCAGCACTGGCACAGGTTGCCCAAGGAGGTTGTGGAGTCTCCATCCTTAGAGATACTCAAAAGCTGTCTGTGCATGGTCCTGGGCCACTGCTGGCTGTAGGTGGCCCTGCCTGAGCTGGGGGGTTGGACCAGATGACCTCCAGAGGTGCCTGCCAACCTCAGCTGTTCTGTGATTCTGTGAAATAGTATGTTCGGTCAAAGACGCTAATTCTCACTGAGGCTAAGTAAGATCACATCTTCCTTGTACAACAGTCAGAGTAGAACTTTTGACCCAGGAGAAGCTGTTCATCTTGACTTTCTGTATCAAGGAAATTAGTTGTGAGAGCAGAATCTGATGGTCCTTAGCGTGTGGATGGGGAAGGAAGCCCAGTGAATCTGAAGAACTCTTTACAATGGACTATGATACATTGTTCAATATATAAAAGCCCTTTTCAGGAGGAGGAGAAGCCTAATGAAACAATAACTAAATCTGCCAGTAAAGATTACATAAGTGAAATAGATGGCTGGAGGGATGCTGGCTTATGTTTAAAAATAAAGAGTATTAGTGAAAGGAGATTTCATTGCAAACTAATTTCTTCAGCTCCAATTTGCACTGCCTTGCTTGTGCTAGTACATGGGGATAAAAATCATGATACTTTTAGCAGATATAAGTAGTCTATAAGAATAGAAATAACTTATTTCCATTTTGCTCCCTGACGAAAGAGGAGTTCCTTGGCACACCTTTAGCCAGTTGAAGACTAACTGTTGAAATGGCAAGACTTTGATTTAAAAGCTGCTCTCCTGCCCTCTAGTGTTACAAGTCTCGAATCAGCTGATGGAGATGTGTGTGTGTGCGTGTGTGAATTTCTGCTGTCTTTTGGAAAACTGAAAACTTAAAAATTGATCCTTAGTCTAAGTGGAAGATGGCACTAGGAGATTAAGAGGCGTTTTGAGCTTTCAATAGATACCTGCAGAGTTAAAACTCTTTTCTTTTTCATAACCATTATTGTATATTCTCTCTCTTTTTCTTCCCTTTCTTTTTTGTTGTTGTTGTTTATTTTACAGCAGGATGGCATTTGTAGTATATTTTCCACTGTAGGCCTAATAAATGTGTGAAGATATGTATTAGGTAGTGATTTTTAAAAAATGTTTCATATCATTAACTCTTCTGTTGATCCAAATCGCTATACAAGTACCAAAGTAAAATACACGGTAGAATAGGTCTATCTTTAAAACTTCTATATGGAAGTAAAAAAATTAATTTTGGTGTTCTGATGCAAAATAACTGCGAGTGTGTTATTTATCCATAATAACTAAGCTTGCGATTGGAGCATGGAGGGAAACTTGGGAACCTGACTGATGGCAACATCAGTAATAAGAGAAATTGTAGAGCATTGAGTGAAGAACAGTAACTGGAAAAAGGCCTTCTGTTATAGCTGCTAGCTGAGACTATCCTATGAAAACATAAGAACCAATAATGAAATTTTGTTCCTGCTAAAGCTAATGGGCCAAGATTTCACATCAGTGCTCTGAGGATGAAATTACTTCTCTTTCCCTGGCAAATTAGCTCCAGCTTGGTTTGTTGGTTTGTCCATATTTTTTTTTTGCACTTTTTTTTAAACACTCCTTTTAGAAGTTTTATCTTCTGTTTTCAGGGTGTGACTTAGGTTTTAACATATTTATCATCTCACCTCCTTTTCTTCAAATAAAGAATCAATAAGAATGAGAGCTACATATTTTTAATGGATAAAATAATGTGTGCTCAAGTTCAGCACAGTGAACTCAAACTGTGCTGACAAAGACAGTACAGATACAAGCATTGGTGTCTGTGAAGTATGGCCTCATCCATTCGCCCTGGAGTCAACAGTCACAGCAATGCTCCATCCTTTGCAAGTTCAGGCTCTTAGCCTCTGGTTTCAATGTGTTTTTATTATTTTATTTGTTTTGTTAGGGTTTGCTGATGGAAATATCCTGATTAAGTTCAAGCCAGACTAGTCACTTTGCATGAGGTTATGGCTCCCATATGGTTTAATCTGGGTTTGCAAAAGTAGTTGTAGTGATTGGAGACCTGCACCCATTCTGTCTTTAATGTTCCTCACGGATCACAAAAATGTTGTGATAAAGTTCATGGTCTTGTCTAGCTTCATTTTTCTATGTAAGTATGTTTACTCATGCAGCTGTTATGCCTAGGATCTGGAATTTCTCTTCTACTTGATTTTAAGGTTCTCCTGTCCTTGCCTTTTACTCTCCCACTCCAGTCTTTAGATATGGCTCAGTCTCTCCCTTTTTGGTGGTCCTACATGGCTCTCATCAGAAATAGCTAGCCAGCATTTAATAGCCTTTGAAAGCCTCACATGTAGACCCCGATTATTGCCAAAATAAATATTATGCCATGACATTTTTCACTGTGTAAGTAATGTCAATATATGAATAATAGGGCCAAATATTAATCACATTTGTAGCAATAGGCCCGACTGCAAAAAGAAGAGAATTGCATAGTGAGACATTGTTAAAAAAATAAAATGTCATCAACAAATTTCTCCTCTAGATCTTCATAATATGTGTAAAATGGAAGTTTTTGCAGATGTTTTTTCTTGGTTTTTATTTTTGATAACTGTAAAATAATCCTCCAATCTTCAGCCAGACATTGGAAACTAGATCTTTATGATACCAAGGTTTAAAAGAAATGGCTAACCAAGACAGAGGAACACCGTGTTGCTCTCTCAGTTGGATGTTTGTGCACCCTTGCGAGGTTGAGCATTGATACTGTCCTGTAGCGTAGAGGCAGGTTCGTTTTAGTCTGGTTTATTTGGTGTTCTTGCCGAACTCCCAACAAAAAGCAAAGATGCTCTAGAACAACACTAGGGGTCACTGTTAAATGTGATTATAATGAGTCTTGAGGCAGTTTATTTGCAAACAGCCTGTATTCCTCACATCGATATATTGACCATTCCAAGACTTGGCTGTGTTTTATTTCTCTATTTTATTTCATCTGGAAGGGAGATAACAAATGGATACCAAGATTTAACTGGGGGGGCGGGGGGAATCTATCTTCTGATCTGTGAGCCATCTTTACAAAGGCATAACTTGTGTTTTGCATTCTTCCCTGCTCATTTGTCACAGCATGCAATGATCTTACAAGTAGTTTTAGTCTTTTTGTGATGAGCAAACTGAGATAAATGCCCTGTCTCAGTCTAGATTCATGGAACCAAACAGCAACCACTCCACAGTACCTGAAGTGCCACAGAGTCACGTTAGTCAGCAGGGGCTGAGGGTGCCTCTTGTAGAACCGGTACCTTTAGCTCCTGTTCAGCGTGGCTAAGCAGACAGAGCCCTATTCCTTGGGTATTTTATTTTTTAACAGTAATTAATGAATTCTTCGCAAATATTTTAAGTTTGAAAATAATCTCCTTTTGTTTTTTATATTAATGAGAGATGAGAGTTGCATCAGCCTCAAGTCTTTGTCCTGAGTTGCGTGGGGAATTAGAAAACTTTCTATAGCCTTTGCTATTTTCATCTTGTTCAGCGTGTAAAGCTGCAGGCACTGGCTTGTACTGTGAGGGCACACCTCTTTGAGTTATATGTCTTTCCTCAGCAATATCATATTATGCGATCAAGATGTACTGCAGGGGAAGGCTGCAACCCTAGAAAGCATCTCTTCCAGCATGGACCTAGTGGGAGGCACAGCCTTTGCTTCTTTATAGCACAACCACCTCTCTTCTGCTCCAGGGCCACTGGTCTGGACTAGGCGAGTTGCTGGTGCCGCTGTGATAAATTGAGGCAGAGGTCAGATGAATGAGTTTCATGCATGAGACTTGACAGGTCTGCTTACAAAGTGCAAGAATATGTGCTTGCTGCACGTGTCAGACAAGTGGCTCCTAAGCAATGTTTTCCTCCTGTCTGTTCTGTTCCTGTTCAGCACTGACGAGGATGAAAGAATGGCACTGTGTATAAATGCTGATATGGGAAACTTCAAGTGGTCCTGGCATTTTGCAGCCTTGAGTGCTGAACAGCTGACTGGGGTTTTTTGGTTTGGGTTCCTCCCCACCCCCGGATTTTAGACATCTTTAAACTGAAAATGAAATAAATGGCGGGGGGGGAGGTGGGGGGAGAGCAGGGAAGGAGCCCTGCCCCAAAGCGTGTGCAATCTATGATTGCTGCTATGAGGAAAGCTGAAACTGTGACAAACTGGTTAGAGCAAGGCTTTGCTATGATGCCTCTATTTTGTTTGCTGGTCAAGGTTGTGAGGCCACACAGTTATTATCATCTGTCTGTCAGCTTGGATGTATTAGCTTTTAAAAGCTATATCCGATCAATGCAAATATTTTAGGGAATGTTTTAGGCATCAGTGGGCAGAACTGTAATCGTTTGGGCATTAGAGACTGGAAACGAGACACAGGCAATCACAGCTTCAAGCACTTCCACAAATGTCTGCAGAGCAAAAACCTGGTTTTGATGGACGGCTTATAGGACCCTTAACTCATCTGCGCTCAGAATTTTATGTGGTAACACTGTGAATGACTTACCTTCAGACAGGAAAAAACCAACGCTGTTGAGAGAAATAAATATGACACGGAGGAGGGGGAAATACACTGAGCTCTCAACCATAGATAGGAAAGAGATGGAAGAGTTGCCCAGGGACCTTCTAGAGTGAACGGAGGTATGTGTAATGAATTTGGTCCTAGAAATGCTGCTAGTCTGTAATCCCTTAGCAATTTAATTCACTGCACTCACACAAACTGAGGATACTTTTTTCACTGCTTTTGGAAAACAGAGAAGTAACATTATTGTAGCTATGATGAGTGGCTGCCTTTACTGTAGGAATGATTTAGGTTATTTTATTAGAATCTATATATGAGCTGGTGAAGAAAACGTCAGCATACTTCTCTATTCGTATTGATAACAAAAGAGCTTCTACCACAGGCAAAATTTTTCCTGGGCTGAGAATAAGTACCATGTTCTTGTACAACATATTATTTCAAAGCAAGTCTCATGAGCATTGTGTTAACATGCTTTTAAAATGGCTTCATTTCATTTCTGCCTGTGGTATTTCTCAATTTATCCTAGCTCCCAATACTTGCAAGGAGATATGAGATATGCACGTGTGTATACATACCTGCTCGTCCCTTTCTACCAAAATAAATAAAAAAGAGAAGTCAGAGAGGCCCTGAGCTGCATTCCTCAGTATATTAACCTAGATCATCTTACCTGTCCTTCCAAGGCCAGAGATATACAACCTGTCCTGATCTTCTGGGTTGCACTCTGTGACGATTACATAAATTTCACAGAAAAGTAACAAATTCCATAGAATAGTCTGCCTTCCTAATACATGCCTCACCAAAAAATATGGAAGGAACTGGAATGTTGCTCGTCGAGTTTGGGCTTAATATCTCATTTGTTCCCATTTGGTTCCTTAGTAGATTCTGTGCTTGCCTCAGGCAATAGCAACATGTTTCTTCATGATGAAATGTGATCAGTTATTTGGATGCTAGCTGTAAGAATGTAAGTGGCATTTCTGTTGATTTGGCATGAGTCTTAAGAGGTACTTTTTTTCTAACTGCTTGCTTGATTGTTCTAGCCTCTAGATTAATGCACTCTTTTGGTAGCACAGCAAACTGGCCTCATTGTGTGTTACTGTTATATACTTTATGATTTTTGCTAACTGGCTCGCCTTTGGCATGCATTCTGCCTCCCATTGATTCTGGCAAAGCCAACACCTGTTAACTTCTTGATTGGACATCATTCAACTGACCTCATGGCATATACAAATCTTCATATCTACCTGGATCTTGATCAAAACCTGCTTGGAGATCTTATAGGTCTAGAAGGTTATGGCTGGAGGGAGAGCCTGTGCAGTTGAGGAGCAACTTGCAGAGAGGTCCCAGGTTCTGTCTTTCATCACCAACTTTCTCTAGTTTATCAGACTTCATTTTTCAGTTGATGCAGGGAATTGAATTGTGCTTGCAAATGGCCAGTAAGGAATTCCCCTGGAGGAGGAAAGCTCCCAGCTGCCATAGAGCCAGTTTCTGCATGCTGTTCTCTTTCCACTCCTCCTGCCTGGCAGCGGCTGATAGGAAGCGACTGAGGCTGAGAAAAGGGGATCTCACTGAGCTTTATGTGGCTCATTGCACCAAACTGTAAGTTACTATCTCCTGCTTTGGGATTATCACAATCTGACCCAAAGGTCTGGGAGGCAGGACTTGCTCAGAGATGCTCCGTTTTCTTGTGTTCATTGTTAGGAGGGAGACCCTGACCCACAGCACCTCTGGCAGCATTTTCTACAGGCAGCGTAAATTACTTGGACACCCAGGACGCAGACCCAGCTAACATGCTTGCTTATGTTTCTGTTCAACAGTGCAGTAGGAACTTGTGAGACTTACTGCGCTTGTGATGTTGATTGTGGATGGGCATTAGGCCTTGGGTATGTTCAGGGTACTCCAGGCTTACTGCTCAAGGACATATATTTGCTCTGAGTAAGCACAGTAACTCCAGGTGTCCAAAATGTGTCAGTTACCACAGGTGAGTAGAGTCTGATGTGCCTGGGATAATGGTTTCATTGTGCATACAGAGCAGGGTTGCTCTGCACAAGAATCACAGGTAATGGTCACTGCATGTGTGCAGTTGTGGTAGTTTAATCCCCAAAGCAGCAGGGTTAGAGATGAAAGGAGTGGAGTTGGTAGCCCTGTCTAAAAAAACACGGACATGGGGCAGCTTTCTGTCTCCCTGTCTGATCTCTCAAATCTAAACAGCCTGTGCTCTCTTCTGAATGAACTCAGTCCAGTGTCTGGGCTTTCAGTCTTAATGGACTCAGCTAAGTTGAATTGTTTGGCCTTGCAGAAACCAAGAATTTGAAAACGGCTTCCTAAAAATTCACATGTTCACCACAGTCAAATTAACATGGTCACTCTCTGCAAGCCAGTCACAAGTAGCTGGGCTTTAAAAGAGCTATGCATTTCATTTTTGTGGGATAAAAATTCCTCATTTGGAGCCTAGAAAGAACATATTTCTGTGGTGTAAAGAGAAAACTGTCTTTTCCTCCACTATTCAAAAGATTTGCTCAACGCGTGTTCCAAGAAACACGTGGAAAGATCTGCAAAGATCTCAGTCACTTTTGTGTACAATATGACTATACTTAGTAATTTCCCAGTCTTTCTACGGCTGTTAAAATACCTTTCCCAACTTGTGAACTGTATATTGCTCTCTTATGTGCAAATAAGTTTATTTCTTCAGTTGCATAGTTGAGCCAAATTGTATTTCAAGTTAAACAGAAAGGCTTATTGGGGAGGCAGCTTTAAAAGTACTAGTGAATTCAAGTAAACTAGAAAAATCAAAGTGTTTTACTGAACTTATCAAAAGAGGTCTTTAGTGAGAGAGAGATATATATTTATGTTGACTGGACTATGCATGGTTCAAGGGAAGATGTTTCACCTTAAAAGTTTAACCCAAAATATGCTCGGGAGCAGTGATTTGGATGAAGCTTTCTCCAGACCACTGATGTTGAAGAATAAATTCTAGAGGTGAAAAGGCAGGACACGACACGACACGCACTCAGAGGTGCGGACTCCCCATGAGCTTTTGTTTAGATAAATTAAAATGCAGTACTTGCCCCCCTCTAATTGTTAATCACACCTGTGCCAATATGTTTGTTTAAGTTTATTTCGTGCAGCTGCTGCAAGCCAGTGCCAGATGGCAACCTAGCTCTTCCAGCATGAAAAAAAGAACTGAAAGAACTAGGAAGGTCTCAGATCTCCATGTAAGGCCCTGATCCTGCAGGCAGTGGGAGTTTTGTATATGATGGGCTTGTAAAGTCAAGTCCTTTGCATGCTTTAACCTAATACAATTAGCCTACCCTTTGGTTTTAGTGGCTTGAGCTCTTTGCCATTACAAGTGTGGTCAGATGAACACTTTTAAAATGGAGACAAGCATCTTAATTCAAATTTGATTATCTAATTAAGATATAGAACCATATTTAGACAGCCAACAAAAGAAGGCTTGAGTTTTTTGGTTTGCTTTCTGTCTGAAAATGCTGAGTGCCTCTGAAAACAGGATGTTTTATTTGGGCACCTAATTTAAACTTCCAAATGCGAGATTTCNAAATATGTTGAACTCTAATGTCTGCCTCTGGTATTGGAGATAACATAGCATGGAAAATATTATTCTTCTTATAAGAAGACCAAATTACAAGCAAGATTTTAAAAAAGTGTATATATTTACAAAATCAGTAGCAGAAGGTGTTTATCATTCTGAGAAATGATAAACATCAAAATAAAATTGTGTTTACAGTGTAATAATTAGTTGCATTAGGATAATAAGTTATATGATGGAAAAAATGTGCAAGTGTGCATCTATGCCAACCTTGGTCCTTTTCTCAGAAAGGTCAGAGGATAAAAGTATTATGCCCTGTCAGGCAGCCAGCACCATTTTACAGCTGTTATTAGTTGCACTCAGCATAGAGGAAATGGGCTCTTGCCTTCAGCTCACAAAATCAAAGCCTGAAACGAGTTGTGCAAAACATTCAGATCAGATCTCTAACGTACTTGAAATCAATCTTCATGCAAGTCCAGACTAGCTCTATGCACTTGCACCCATTTGCTGGAATTTTGTTTGTCTGATGTTTTCCAGCAAAGGTGGATATAAATCTTTTTTTTTTTTTTACCCATATCTGAAGATTTGCAAACTTTCATAGGGTTTCATGACTAGCATTATAATGTGATCTGTGTTTTATACTTTTTTTTAGCTGATGCCATCAAGGGTTTACAAATATCGCTTTGATTTTTCACAGTTGAGGTAAGGCTCACTTCAGCTGATGTTCTAAAATAATCCAATGGACAGACAGCTGCCTCCATGTATACCTGCACCGACAATGAATTTGAACCAGTCAGGGGGTCTGTATCCTTATTGTGTGTCTGCCAACCTGTGCATCTTCTCATGTTGTTTAACCTATCAGTCAGTCACATTTTGTCTAGCCTAGGATGTAGCTGTGATGTTGAAATGCTTTAGCTAATGGCTGCTACTGCGTTCTAGAAGTGTGATATAGGATGTATCAGTAGTGCAAAACACTTAAGTCTAAGCTTTAACTCAAATCAGTTAACCCAAGCTAACTAACTCAGGTTAAAACAGCAAAGATGAAGTAATTTGAACTTCACGCAAGAAGCTTGCTTTCAAGGTTGTACAAACATGCTTAGCAAAAAGGAGATCGAACTGCTGCAAAAGACATGAAGTAGAAAAGCTGCAGGAGCTCTGACTAGTGGGTAACCAGTATTTCCTGATGGTTTACACCCTCTTTGCTTGTCCTTCTTAGTGGGTTTTCACAGGTGTTTTATGTAAGCGTGTCCAAGCTACAGCTGCACCCCGTTTGCTGTGTAGAGGTCTCCAGCAGTTGGCCCAAAATCCAAGCTGCACAGTCCTCAGGAAGACGCAAGCTATGCTTGGTTAAGACCGCACTTTCTTGCACTGTAACCTGTTAGTACATATTCTAATTTGTGCTAAGCTTCAAGCTAAGGAGTCTAGAAGTGAAATGAAGCTTGACCTATGTAGACTGTTAATAGAGCTCAGCCAGGTTTGCTTTGCATGCTTCTGTTGCATGGAAGCCTGGCAGAGATGGGGAGACCAAATATCAATAATACGCTGTTCAGCAAATGCTTCTGTTTCTGGCGGTGTTAGCAAAGTGGCAGGAGCAATTCAAAGGCTGCAGTCCTCGCAACAAAGCGCTGGCAGCTCACAAACGATGCAGCAAGCAGCCCCATGAAGGACAACTGGAGGGGGCGGGGAAGGCAGAGGTGAGAAGTGATTGTCTGTCTCCTGATAATGGGACCAATTTTCAGTGCAGCTATGCCAGCTGAGCTCCAGGGAGGCACCAGGGAATCCAGCTCAATGGGCTTTAATTTGTGCATGTGTGTATAGATTATATATGACAGGCACGATTTCACATGCCTTCCAAATCACGGCACTGTACTTAAACCCTAATACATAGATAATGCAGATGTGAGATAATCAAATCAACCTTTGTCATACTGAAAACTGAAACTCTTGAGGGCAGAGTTTAATCAATGTATTATTGGAACTAAAATTCCAGCCTTACTGTAGTGATTGTATTACTAGGTGCCATATTTAATTCATGAAGAAAACTACAAGTTTTAGAATTTAAATGAGCCTCAAAATTTGCTCATGGTTGCGGAACGTAAAATTAATTTTCTGTTGGTCATGGGCATCAAAGAAATAGGTAAGAAAGAGCAAAAAATCTTTCTTGTCTGTTCCTGGATTCCTTTTATCAGATTCTTAAGGGTCTCAAAAATGTTACAAGAAAACACTGCCAAAAGGTAGCTGTAATTCACTTCACATGTTGCATCTCTGTTTTTACCAAAGAAGGTTTTTCTTCTATTCCTTTAACAATGTATGTAAATGTCAAGCTTCTGTAGGCTGAAGAAAGATTTCAGCATTATTTAAATATATATTTATAAGAAAATTATTACTTCCCTATGGTTTTGGTAATATTACCTCCTTTTTGTTCTTTTTTTTCAGATAGGTGAATTGCTAGGAGGTGGTAATATATCACTTCTACATACATGTATAATGGCAGTAATCATTACCCTTGTTCTTGAGCTTGTATGTTTTCCTACAGCTTTGGCAAGATTTGCTTTAATTAAAAAATAAAGAATCTGCTGATTCAAAAGAAAACACCACAGTGAAATAAATCTGGGTTATATTTGGCTAATAAGGAAACAGAGGACGGTGCCGGATATGGAGGTGACCAGGATGTTCCATTCCAGCTTTCCTTCCTCATTTAACTTTTCTTTGGCTGCTCCAGCTAGAAACGATGCATGAGGGCTGGAACAACAGCAGGCATGGAGGTTTTTCATTACCTGCCCCTCTGACACAGTAGAACAGCAACCACCATACCTCCACCTTCCTTCCTGTAGGCTCCTTCTTTCCCACCCTGGGGATATTCTTTCTCCTGATGTCCTGTATCTTCCCCCATGTGTGGTTTTATAGATACGGTTTGCAAAGTCCCAGCAGAAGTTAGCTTGTAAATTGGAGAGCTGTAACAGTACTTCAGGATGACAAATTACGCAGCGTCTTCCTGTAGCCCAACAAACCCTAGTGCTTCCACACATTGTGGTTCATATGTTTGTTCAGACTCTGGCTTTTCATCTGTAGAAAAGCAAAAGAATAACTGGACCTCATGTTGGCAAGGAAGTGACATCCACACATGGTATTTTGAGCACCAACCTCTCACTGACTTGTGAACCTGGTTGTCTGTGTACAGACTTGAGTAAACGTGCTTAAATTTGCAGAAGTGGCTGGGGACAGTTAAATTTATACTATATTTAAGAGTAGAGTTCAAATTCTTCTTATATGTGAGCTGCTTTGCTTGGCAATCTGGTTGGTTTGTCCTGAAATGTAAACTGACCTTTAAGAAGTATGTATGAATGGTGAGTTTGGAGTCAGGTGCAAATATGACCCTCTGACTAATGTGACAGTAGCCCTTATGCCAGAGTTCCTCGTATCTGTGGTGGAGGTAGTGTTTCTGTCCTTCACAGTAGGGTGTATGGAGGGATAAATGCATTTTAATTCTGAAGGGACAAATCAACAGTGTAAACCACAGATCTAAACAAACCACCATGCTGTACTCTGTCCTGGTAACCTCCAGTTGTTGCCACACGATACTGTTGCTTTTTTGCACTTCTTTTGTGCCGATTTACACATACACATACAAGTTAAGTGTGTTAATACACATACTACATTCCTTCTAAATAAACCCTACCTTTTATTTTAGAAACACATTCAAAACATAGAGCAATTAAGCTGACTTCAGTGCAGTTAGCAAGGAGAGTCAAACATAAGTGTTGGGAAGGAACAAAGATCCTCACTGTTACAGTTTTATTACAACTTTTGTGGTATCTCTCTTTTTTGTTTTTTTTTGTTTAATTTAAGTTCCTGCTGGGGCATCAAGTGCAAACCCTTCAAAAGAAGGTTTCTTAACTTTGTAAGAGCAAAGGAAAACTTGAAAACATGAACCCTGCATGTTCTGTAACTATAAAGCAAATAAAAAGATTCACAAATCAGATTGCAGTTTCACAACTTTTAATGCAATAATACAAGTGCAACATTTTTTGATAGGCCTGATTTTTTTTTTTTTTTTTTAAAACTGCAGACAATATGGTTTCAACTCATTATTCTTGCTTAAACTCAGGGCCTGGA
This sequence comes from Fregata magnificens, assembly GCA_013389945.1. NCBI lineage: Eukaryota > Metazoa > Chordata > Aves > Suliformes > Fregatidae > Fregata > Fregata magnificens. The sequence continues at coordinate 29,540 of WAAD01018874.1, forward strand.
ATTCCAGGTGAATAGTTTTCTCCTGAAATCATAAAAACTCCATGTTAAAAAAAAAAAAAAAACAAAACAAACTAATAATTCAGGAATATTTAAGTAATATTCCTTTTATTGTGGTAAATATAAAGAAATAATAAAATGAATACACTCATACTTGGTGTTTGTCCAGTTAAAAAGGGGGTGGTGGTGAATACCAGATTAGTCATTCCTAACTTGGGCAAACCCTGATTGTGTCTATATTCATAATTTTCCATGGTAACCGACATGGATTATTGAGTTGCGACCATTTTGCTGGGCTCCATGAATTTCTATTTACCCCTAGGAGAGCTATTTTGGTGTTAAATACTGCCAGGCAGTGAGTAACCATTTTTCCACTTTACTGAAGGAATATGTGTCTTTACTTCTTCCTTGCATCAGCTGGACCAGCTATGGCCTTAATCTTAAATTCAACTTCAGTGAACTGATTCGACTCATTAACCAACTGGAAAACTTATTTTCCTTTCTAAAAAAAAAAAACAAAAGGAAAAAAAAGTTTTCCTTTGTGACTTTTATCCTGGAGCTGACCTTGCTCAGGGTTTAAAGAGCACAAGTATTGGTGTAAGACAAACAGAATGGAAGAGGGGTGCAAGGAGAGGGGTAAAAGGGGGAGAGTGACCTCTTGTTTTCCATGGCAGTGAGCTGGTAGTTAAGCTCAACCCAGCCATCTTTAAAACCTCATCATGAGTTTTCTTTCTTAATGTAAGGTTATTATATCCACAGCAATTGCAGTAAAGATAAGGCTGCTAGCCTGGATTTACAATAGTGAAAATGGAAGCAGAATTTGACCCTCAGATTAACATTTCCTGTAACTCTTAAGACTCTTTTTTGTAGTGGTACTTTAGTTCTCTTTTGTTTCAAGTATTTAGCTTGTAATCATACCAGTGTTTCAGTAACAAAGTGTTTTAACTTTGGAGCCAGGGATTTGAAGAGTAACATTTCTACTTAATTATAAGGCAAGTGGCTTTTGGTCAAACATTTTAGGTTATTATCATCCCAGTCTGAAGCTCTTAAAGAAGAAAAGGAAACAAGAATTTTGTTCAGTTCAATGATATAACTTGTTAAGGATAGCTATGCCCTTACAGAGCACCCTGATGATCCAACCTGGAACCACATGAAGCGAGGGACTTCAGGCCTGTTTGACTTCAGCTGTAAGGGCGCTGGACGTTTTCATTAAAAAATCTAACTGCTGTTAAAGCTAAGCTGTCATCTTCCTTCTGACAGTAAGGGAAGTTTTGGTTCATTAAATTACTGTCTTTTTGGCTCTTGTTTAAAGGGTGCATAACCTTTCTTTTAGAAATGAGCTACTGTTGGAGGGAACAGTTGACGTGTGCTTGCCCAATGTGATTGCTGTAACAGAGGTGCACAACAAAGGCTGAGTTTGTCTGTCCTGGCACTCTCCCATCATGGCTGGTGGCTTGAGATGACCCCCAACCAGCCGTGGAGCCCTGTGGCTGACCCCTGCATGGGGGTCACCCCCTCTACGCTGGATCTGGGCGTACTCAGTGCACTCTAGGACATATATTGCCACAGCACATCAGGCCAGTCCCACTATTGCTTTGGGCAAACAAGAATCCTTTTTCCTGCTTGACCCAGGCACTAGGTATGGTAAAGCTTTTCTCTCTAGCGTGGTGGGTTTGGGGATCCTGCCTTGGGAAGCCATGAATTTCCTGAAGCCAGGAGTTATCAGTTGTATGGCAGAGTCACTGAAGTACTGGAGGGTTGGTGGTTATGGTAGCTGTTATTTCTACTCTCAGTTCAGTACTATAAAGACATAGTCTTGTATTTTAGAGTTTCTGTGCTTCAGAAAATAAGTTATCGACATTAGCACTTCAAACATTATTCACTGAACTATATTGCAAATGAGAAAGGGGAAAATGTCTTACACAGCATTTCCAAGTGCCAGGAAGTAAATAGTTATTGATGGGGCATCTGCTTGGAAAGTTGGCATCATCCGAAATGATTACAGATAACTTCAGATAAAGCAAGACCTGATATTGGTTTGATGTTTGGTTTCGAGTGATACCTCTCCTGAGAGAACTGATGCTACTGCACTTGGCTATGCTAAGATCAGTTTGTGATTTTAATACACATCTTCTTCTGAAGAAGTGTAATTAAAAAACAAGTAATACAGAATATGTGTTTCAGAACAGAAGCGTCTGTCCCCTGAACTGTAGATCAATGATGGTTTAAAAGAGTGGTAGATGATAACATGCAGAGAGCCGATGGGTCATGTGGTGCTGTTTCTCCTTGTTTCAAGCTGCTAAATCCCATTAAAAGAAAAAAATTTTATGTATTTTCACTCTGTGAATGCAATTGCTGTGACTGACACAAGAATTGCGTAAAATCATGAGTAAAGAAGGAAGTGTCGCTGTGCTGGGAGGGCGTTGGTCCACGAAGTGCTCTCTCTCGTTTGTAGCAAGTGGCTCAAAGAGCCACTGAAGCCTTTCCAAAACTCTCACTCTGAAGTATTTACTGTCAGCCAACTGGGTCCTCACTGGGGAGACCTTCGATACTGAGATGAAAATTGTCACATGGGGAAAAAAGCCCAAATCTTCATCAGGTCAATTAGTTGTGCTGCTGTTGCTCACTTACAGTCCTTTTCACAGTTAGGCTCCTTCTTTGCTAGCTCTTATAAACTCAAAGAAGTTTTGTGGGTAATTATAAGGGAAATGACTTTTATGCCACTTTGCTTTATGCTTTTTTCACTATACTGAAGACATGGTGTCTTTAATATCTACACTTTTACAGAATACTTAAACCCCTAGTATCCTAAACTATATGAGTCCTTCCACCTGATTCTCCCAGGCACCCCAGCTCGTTCTAGAGTTCTGCTTACAATTTTTGCTTTAGCTGTGTAGTTGAAAAGGTTACCACCCTCACAAGTCCAGTCTTTTCCGATGCTGGAAGTTATCACCCACATAGAAACAGTGGTATTTAACTTAAACTACAGAAATCAAAGTATGCTGATGCAAAGGGTCACAATCACAAAATGGGCTCGCAACCCCCTGTTCTGCTGGTCCACCATGCCAGGAAAGAAGTGACTTCCAGAATTAGGGCAAAGCAGAAGGCTGAGGACAGCAAAATTTCCAAATGCCATAGTTATCCAAGAGGGAGTAAGAGCCCTTTGCTACTTCCTAAATTGCTTTCACAGGAGACTACTGGAATAACACTATTTCTGGAACTCTGTCTTGTTCTAGTTGTTCTTTCCCTTTCTATGGCGGACGTGTTCTCTTTCTTTTTCTTTCATCTTACTCTTCACACCTTCTTCTTTCAGTTGCTTTTCTCTTTTTCTGTCTTGTTTAGATGTTTTCTTTTTAAATTGCTCTTCCTGCCAGAAAAGAGAAAAATCAATATAAATGTATGTAAAATAAAGAACCTGTCACTGCCTTGATTCTGGAGACTGGAAATGTGTTTTCTAGTGACTACTTCTTACAGGTGTTCTAGTACCTATCAATTAATCAGCACAGACTTAACAGTTGGTGTGGGGAAGGTTGCAGGATGTATTTAGTTCTCTATGAGAATTTGTTTATGCATTTATAAAAATCCGCTAAAATAAAAAGTTGGAATACCTGAAAAATATCTTACAGCCATAATTTTGGTACTTTCTGATTATGGAACGCCTGGCTTTACAACATTACTATTTTTAATATAATTCTTTGGTTTGTAATGATACTTCCACAGTAATTAAAGCTGCCTAATATTTTCCATTGTAAAAGCCTCTCTTTTAGTTGCTTATTTCTTTGTCAAGTCTTAACTGTTTCAGTTGAAGTTTTCTGTACTTGCTTTCTGCCTCAGACTGAATAGTTTTGGAAATCTTTATTAAAAATGATATAGCTGTATTCAAGAATGGTCTCCGGACAGAAGTTGGTTCTTTTTCTTATTTACAATGCCACAATTTTTATTGCTTTTTCTTTTGAGTGCTTAACCTCTCCTGAGCAAATCCTCTGGAATTAGAACTGGGACCAAAGGTTTCGCAAAAGGATAGTCCTGGGATAAAAGAAATACTACTTACTGTCCTCTGAAGACTCAGATAGATTTGGATGAGCTACACCTTTGAAAATCTTTTTACATATGTTCAGAAACTACAGACTTCAAAAATATTTATTTCAGTGGCCTCAGGCTAGAGGTAATGGGTAAGGTAGTGAATATAGGGGCTGAGCCACACCCCTATATATTGAATCAGACTCGCATGACAGAGGACATACCTCCCAAATCAAGACACATGACCATGGAGGCCCAGCAGTCCAAGGTGATAGGGAGGATATGTAAAGGCAGAGCTGATGCCAACTCCCTGCCTGGTGGGCAGTGCTGCGGCTTCCCTCTGGTTTGTTTGGGAGGAAAGTTGGGAGCTTGTGAGTTAGCAGGCTCAAAGCCAGGGAGTTTGTGCATAGGAAGATTAAAGACAGTCACTTTTCTTTCTCTGGGAAAGCTTGCTAATACCTCATATAGCTGTTTTGTTGTTGTTTTCTTTACCTCTGTTACTAATGAAAATAAGAAGCTCGTTATTTTGTGCAGAATGGCCAGTGTAGGTTTTGGAGCCCTCAATGCATATGTCCTCTTGGTCACCTTAAATGTTGCTGCAGTGTTTGGCTGTTTCTCTCAGGGAATTAGTAAGCCATTGCTGCTTTTTTTTTTTTTAATTATTTTTAGATTTATTTCTGAGAGTACCATCTCTCTGTGGTGGACAGTCTGATTGTAGAAGCTACAGCACTTACAAATCACCTAATACAGTCTGAAGAGTGCTCTGGGATTCGTTTGATAAGAGTGGCTGTATAAATGAAAGGCTGTTAATTGTGTGGCTGGCTGCCATGTGCGGTTAATCCCCGGCACAAAAGCGCAGCAAAATGCACTCTATGGGCAGTTCCAATCTGGAAATAACCGAGAAGGAAAGAACAGAAGCTCAGGGCTACCTTTCGACTCTGTGATTTACACCGCCCACGAGGATATCTCGCAACGTTGGCCATGTATTTTTCAGCTCGTTGCCAATCCTCATGCCATCGTTGAACTTGATACTGAGGCTGGGACTTTGTAATTCTATCCAGAATGGCACGGTTCTCCTGGTTCACTCTCCGCAGCTCCTGCTTTCGTTTTTCTCCATTTAAACTAGAGAGGAAAACCGTATAAACAGAATCAAACTTCTTCACGCTTGTTCATGTTCCCACGCCTGAGAACCCAGAATGTGAAATATCTGTCAATCTTGTGTCAGGGGAAGATTTGCCTAAGGTTTTATATCTCTCTTACAGGGACTTGCTCCTCCTTGATCTGCATTAATCAGCCCTTGCACCCCAATCCTTTTGTCTTTCTTAAGAGGATAGTCTTTGTTCACTATCTTCCAAATGCAGCCCTGCCTATATGGAGGTTTGGTACATTTTACAAGAGGAAAAATGCTAGTTTCATCTTGGATTAATGCCAACCCTCCAGTCTTGGAATCGCTGTAGTGCAGTACTGTAGGTGAGGGCATGGCCGGTGTCTGAGAATGTTTAACGATCAATTTCACTTACTTTGGCTTATTTTGTGTACAAACCTGATGTACCCAGGTAGGAAGCATAAAGATAACGGAGATAAGCATACTGCCTCACACGCCTTTGAAACTTTCTGTGATTTCTTAGACTGCAATTTCCCAGGCAGCTGAGCTGATCTCATAGCAGTCTCCTGCCACCAAAAAAGGAAGAACTTGCTCTTTTCCTTTCCCTGTTCATCTCCCCACTGCTCCCAGCTGTGTGGTCTTGTCTACCCCTTCCACCAGCCCTGTAATTCATCACTTTGCAGAAAGTGGCAGAAAAACTATCCAGGTTTGTTTGGTTTTGTTAGGTTAGTTTGCTGCTGCTGTCTCAAGTTTAATTAGCTAATGGAGAGGTTTGATGAAAACCAGAGTTGATCCAAAGCAAACAAGAGTTTGCCACTTGAATCAGGAAGGGAGAGGGGGAGTGAAAAGGGGGAGGATGCTCTGCTCCTTCCATATGTTGTGGAATCGCACCTTCAGCAGTGGAGTTAACTGATGCTTGTCAATGCCTGCACTGATCTGGGTATTATTCGCTAGTGACAAGCCGTAAGTGCTATGACATGGATTTGCACAATGTGGCCGTGACCAACTCTGTTTCACGTAATTTCTGCCTTCCCAAGGAACCGTGCAAATGTCAGTTCATTCGTGACAGTGACGTGTAGTGATTTCTACATAGGTCACTTGCACCTGAGCTGCATTTTGCTGTCTGGAGACACTTTAGGGCCTGATGAGCAGTCAGTCTGTCATGAAGTAGTCTGTCTGTAAATGAATCACAGGAGGTAACAACTGCCACGTGAGTTACACAAACCATTCTCTTCACTTCAGAAGCCTGTCCCTGCTGTTGGCTGGTTTGCTGTGCTCTATTCGGGGTGTGAATTTCCTCCTGAATCAAAAATGTGTAAGGTGGTTCTCTAGTGATAAATCCTCAAGGCATATATTGCTTGGTCTCCTTTGGGCAGTAAATTATATTTTCACTTCTGCTTGATTCCTTCTCCAGTTTTCTTTTTAATTTTAGTTCTATTTTTTGCTCTGTCTTTATTTCATCTCTAAGCTTTGGATCTCCCTTTTTCCGGTGGTGTCTGTAGGAACAACTGGCAAAGTCGACAGCAATGACTCACTTAGTAGGAACAACAGCTTTGCTGCGACATAATAGGTTTGCTTCACTTATTTCCTTAAACTAGGGCAACGTTCTCCCTCTCTGCTTTTTTTTAATTCCCTCAGTTATTAAACTGAAAAACTAATTTAAAGCCATCTTCTCTTCAACAGAGGGTAGGATGAAAATGACCCGGCGTTGGATTTCATGTGACAGGGCAAGCAAATGGCTTTCTGAAGTGTTGATTATACCTTAGGCTGCCTTTTAAAATACGTGTCCTCACAGAGCAGTTTATCCTTAGCTATGTTTGTCACTGGGAAGGTAACTTGATAACTACATAGAAATAGTGCTGCTGATTTTACCTTTTGGCCTTATAGTCATTTTTGTTGTCAATTTGTCCCTTTGTTCTCATGATGCAGGACATCTTCTCTAGCAGCAAACGGTTGTCTCTTTCGATGACAGAAAGTCGGTCTTCCTCCAACTTTGTATACAGAAGGGATAAAGAAATGCTTTTGTTTTTACAAGACCAGAGCAAGCAGCAGTGATGTATCACACATACCTAACAGGGTGTTCACAATTGCTGTCCCCTCCTCTACACAGAGTGTGACAGACACCTATCAGGTAAAACCCTGCGCTAGTGTTGAGAGAACCCTTTGTTTCACCATTTTAATGGTGACGCAGGGAGAGAGAGCCCTTTGCAACGCTGTGGATTTGGCCCTGAAACACTTTCCTGCAACCTCAGCAGCAGCCTGCGTGATTAGCAAATGTATTTCATCAGTATAAGCGGAATTTCTGTGAATATTTGTCAATGTATTTTCCAGGATCATCATCATCTTTTGTGCCTCTAGCAGCCTTTGTAGACTCTAGTCAAAATCTAGGATTGTGATAGACACTGTACAAACACATGATGGGACTTAGCCAGGCTCCTCTGAAGTCAATGGGAGTCTTTTCGTTATCTTTGGTGGGCTTTGGATCAAATGGTAATTTTTCCATTGACTTCAGCGAGATTTGGATTAGGTCCAGTTGCAGGCCATTTTTGTCCTGAAGGGGTTGCAGGCTAGTGTAAGAAGAGAAGCAGCAACTGGGTGTGACAAACAAATGGAGAGAGACGTATGAGGCAGTATAAACTAGCTCTGTTCATCCTTAGCATGATTTTAAGCCTCTTTAACTTAAGTTTTAAAATGGAAGATTATTAATAACCTCTGAAATTAACTGTAAAATGGCAAAACACCTTCGTGTCAAAAGTGGGATGAAAATTGAAGGAGTCCAGTGGAGGAGGAAGAATCCCTTTGGATATCCTGGGGCATTGTCTACTTTGTAAAAAAATGTTACCATATTGTTATTTGAAGAACACAAATCCATGCTAAAAGTGTGTTTGTGCGGATTGGGAAGAAATGGGGGAGAGGTGAAGAGAAAAACTTATTTTCAAAGTTATCTGTATCCCAAGAATGCCTTCTCCAGCAGGGCTGAGTTGGAGGAAACCAGAGAAAGGCTGGATGGAGGAGGGCAGGGAAAGCACTCTTTTTCATAGCTGGACTTCAACATCTCGTTCTCAAACACCTCTGAGACAGAATCAATGAAGAAATAGTCTTGTTTTGAGCATACTAATTCACTTTTCTCCTTCCCCCCCCCGCTCCTTTTTTTTTCCCCATGGTTGATTCTAGGTACTCCAAAGATATTGCATGTCCTGTATAAAACGAATAGGAAACCCTCCTCATCCAGCTCTGATAGTTTTGGGTGGCTAATGTTAGAGTAGCAAGTTACTGTAGGGAATCTAGTGCATCTGCCTTGTTTGCTGGGTTTATAGCCAAAGTGGGTCAGACGCTGGTCACACTGTAGTATAAAGGTACCTAAACCTGGTGCATTAAGTAATCCCATCAGGCTCTGAGTAACCCGGAGGAGAATGATTGTAAAGAAGAACTGGTTAATAGAGGATTGCAACATTAGAGGTTTTTTTTCTTTCTTTCTTTCTGTCGCAGTTTGGAAAGGAGGAGGATGAGAAAGAGACTAGGACCACAGTCTCGCTTCCAGGTATCAGGCCTTGTAGTTCAAAGGAACATGCCTAGGAGTAGTGGGTTCCCATTGGTGGTTTTTTTGTTAACCTGGGGGTGGGTGGGTGGTGGTGGTGTTATGCAATGCTTCAATTTCAAAGGAACTTTATCAGTGTTATTTTTACAGTAATAGGAAAAAATTAACAACAGCAATTGAATCCACGTCCTAATATAGCATATGACTTTATGCATGGAGGAGAAATGAATTGTTTTGCTAGTGAAATGATTTTAAGGTGCCTGGGGATTATTATGTTGCACAGTGAGATGATAAACAATTTTAAGGAAATTAATTCTGAAGTCCTTACATGGGCTATGCTCCCATTGCCTGAGGGGCACTATGTTGGAAATTAAGTCTTTGACAGGGTTTAGCTGCACGTGTTTTCTACTGTGCTCACATTTGGGGTTTTTTAATTGTTGTTGTTTCCTTTTAGTGAGCAGAGTTAATTAGGTAACAATTTATTTTCCACTCTCATCTTTCAATAAAAATTTGCCTCTTGGGAGCAGTAAGATTTTGAAGGATAACTGCCAGTCAAGGCTACCCATTGTTATTTTTTGTGCTTTGAATATGTTAACATCCTATTATTCAGTTCATTGCTCTGTGTGTATCTTGATGATTGTGCTATTCTTGTTATTTGCGATGTTTTTTTCATGGTTGTGCAGGAGTACCTTTTAGGAGGCTATTTGAACACTTTAGCACTTGTTAATCTGAAGCGCTCTGATTTCATCAATAATCATAAAAGTAAGTTATTTAATGCTGCTGGGAGTGTGCTATTCATGGATCCTGATAGTCCTGTCGCAACAATCACTGCACTGAGGGGAAAAAAAAAAGGCCCTGAAATTGCGACCATCTGGTAGTCTCTTTGTTTTCTTTGAGAGGAGACGTGAAGGTAAGCATGTTAGTGCTCAGTGAAATAGCCAATACTATACCTTCAGCTTCCCTAACTTCAGATGAAGGTGGCTGTATATTGCAGGGGCACTTGTGTCCACTAATGGTTTTGCTGCCTGAATCTGCAACAGAAATGAAATGTTTATCCATTTTTGTTGGAAATACCCTTGCATATCATTACGGGAAATCTTTTAATTCTCATGTTCTGTTTTGTTAGCCAGCAGTAACGCTATTAAACGTATGATTCATTATATCAGCAAAGCCAGACTTGCCCAGAAGAGTAGTGGGAAATTAAAATGTTAAAGGCAGTTGTTATAAAGTCTGCTGGAGATGCGAAGAGCTCTTTATGTTGGAGAAATGTAAAAATACATACAGTCTGGTTACAGTGGTGTTGATGTTATGATACAGGAAAGACTAAGAGGAGGCAGGCAGTTTTCATTAGGCATCCAGCAGAAATAAAAAAGCTAGTGTAAGAAAGCCCTAGGTACTCCTAAGCTGTGCCAGGTCTTCCAAAGGGATGCACATTTAGGACGCTGCCAGAAAGAGGTACGCAATACTGGAAAAAGACTTCTTGCATTGAAAGTATTCCCAGGCCTCTTCTTATTAGCACTTTAGAATGATCATCAAAAGCAAATTGTGGATCTAATTATTCTAATGGAGTTGGTAGTTCAGTGGCACAATAATGTTTATCTCCATCCTGACCTAAATAGCCATGCAATATATGAGGAAGAAGAATAATCTGTGAGCTGTCTTGGACTGAAGAAACCCCGTGGAAGAACAGCTGGTAATGCAGAGTGAAGCGAGACAGGATTTAGAGGGGAGACCACTCTCTCTCAGACTGGGGTCTTGCAGGGAGCAAGACCGGATTGGTTAAAACAACACCTCCATGATTTTTGTCATGGAATACATGTGATAAACATTCTCCCTCTGTCATACCTCATACTTGAACCGTTCCATCTCAGGCAGACTCAGTGATATAGAAAGAAGAGAGAAATACTTGCTATTTAAAAAAAAGAGGCTGCCGAGTAAGAGCAGCAGGCACAGTGTCAACGCAAACCCCATGCAGCAGGGCATGACCAAAGCACTGCCTGCGTCCAGCAGAAGTTTTCTACGTCTCTTTCTGTAGCAGCTTTGTGATGGGCCGAGGACCAGGCTTGAATCCCTGATGGCAGACCTGTCATACATACTACCAGGACAGGTTCCTTGCTTTTATAACAGGGCGAATAATTTACAGCATTGACCGGGACAATGTTTAGCAGTTTCTAGCTTTGTCTGAAATTCACTTGAACTGCTTGGCTTCTTGTGAAAACATTCAGCTGCTTTTTTGTGGCAGTCATCTCTGAAGAGGTGGGATCCCAGAAGGGGCTGACTGCTTTCAACTCCAGCTGATTTCAGGGGGAGATGACAGCGCTCATCTTAATCCTTTCTAGATCCCATCATGTTAAGTAGCTGATTTTTACTGGATAGCAGAACTAAACTTGGTAAATCTCTGAGGGTTTTGGTGGTTTTGGCTTCTGCTGCTGCTATCTCCTCTGCTTCTTCAGGTGCTTTAAATTATGATGATATTAAGTTATTTTAAAAATAACTTTAAGAAGACATGCAGTTTGTAAAAGAGGGTTGTTATTGTATCAGTCAGGAGAAATCACTGGTGTGAAGAATAAAATGTGATATTTATGCAAACTCTGATTTTAATTTATAGGTATGTAAACTGTTTCAAACTTGAACAACAAAAGGTGGGTTTAGAAACAACATTTCTTCTGTGGAATTCATTTTCTGGAAAGTGTTATGATTAATTTATCTTCTGTCCTTACATGCACAACTGTAAAAGATAAAACCTGGTATTTTTTTAAGTCCACTCTAATCTCTGTTGTGGCACTTTCCAGAGCCGTGGTGGTTTTGGAGCCATTTTATATTAAAATCCATGCAGAATGTTGCAGAGTGGAGATGTAACTCTGTTTTTTCCCCAAGTTCTTTTCTTCCATTAAGAAAATAACAAAATTATTCAGACTGGAAGTATTTGCTCTTGTGGACATAGAAACTTTTTTTTTTGGGGGGTACATTTTGGTACATGATATATATTTGATACAAATATTTTTTTTGTACCTTTGCATCATGGAGAAAATTATAACTTATGCCTAACTATTGCCATCTTTTTAGTGGTCTTCTCCAAGAAGTGCACCTTTTTGGGGTTTTTTTGTATGTTACCTTTTTTCCTTCTTTGCTCCCTATTTTTCCCCTTTCTCTCTTGCTCTGTTTTTTGGTGGTTTGAGTTTTATTGTGAGCTCCTTCAATGCAAAGCCTGCACATCTCCAAGCAGAGGCCCTTACATTTTCTCAGAGCGATCCCTGTCTCTCTTGGCAGAGCAAAAGCCTGTGCCACAGGGGGCTGTGTCATTCAGGACAACCTGCCGAATTGCCCTGCTGCCTTCAGTTACCCCAGCCCGCAGGTACCGCTGCTCTGGTAGCTGGCGTTCACCGCAGCAAGCCTGAATCCACGCCAGTGGAAGGCACGGTGAAATTTCTGGACAACTAGCATGGGAATTTAGGAGCGCACCAGCATGACAACACAGGGACACTTGAAAAGGCCGCTCTTTGGCCATTGGAGACCTTGTTAGTCACTACTTGATCCGGGTGTGAATCCTGTAATAAGGAACAAAACTCTGTACCTTCAAAGCCATCCTTTGCCCAACATGATAGTTACTCTTGCTCTTCACTTGCACTCAGAAATTAACATTTGTGTTTAATCCAAGAGCAGTTGAGTCATGGGAAATATTTTGTTCTCTATAAATACATTTCTTCACTATATATCATGATGATATCTAACCTCTATTCTTGGCCTCTGAATGCCTTAACGCATGTATGAAGTGCTCTGTGCACTGAACAAAGAAGAGTTCTGTATGCACAGCGGATGCCAAAGGTATTTCAGCTACACTAATGTCAGTTCCCTGCTTTAAAAGAGACACTGTTTAAATAGTCATGCTTATATACAATAGCAAGCCTCTTGAGGTTAATTCACACAGAAGGAAATTTATTTATTTATTTCAATATTGTCAATTTGGTTAGAAAAATATGTCAAATTCAATTCTCTACCTCATCTTTAACTTTTTTCCACCTGCAAGTCAGATTATGGGAACAATGGAAGGAAGGAAGGAAGGAAGATATTTTTATACAGTTAATGAAACAGACCCAGTCTGGAAATAATGAAGAACTATTTATTCGTATTAAAGCTAATTATATTGTGATACAATCTTCCTAAGGTAGCAATACAGTTGAATCATTGCTGATGGTATTCACTACTTACGGATTTTCAAGAGGGAGCGGTCCTGCGTTATTACTGATTTGGAGCAGATGACTGACCGAATCTTTTTCACTTCTGAATTTGGTGAACATCATTATGATAACTCTAAATGGATACAAAAGCTATACCTCTATTTGCTGGATATTCTTAAAATGTGTCTCTTGTACCTTATTGCTGATCAGTAGCTTTCATAACAGTATTAAGAATGAGTAGAGAGATGCTGTAGGGTTTTTGGGTAAGCTTATTCTTTCACAAAGGCCTCTGCTCTTTATCAAACAGTTGTACCTACCCTTTTCTTGTGTTCTTCATACTTTATTTTGTCCCATTTTAGCTGAAGATATTTGCTGCCACATGGTAAAATTGGCTGGTAGGTTCGATGCATCTTGCACAAAATAAAGCATCTCTGAATCTGGGCTTTTTTTTAAAAAAAAAAAAAGTATGAATAATACCAGTCTGAGCCTTTCCTAAAGCAAAGCCCTGGAGAGTTGTGGTATGTTTGTAGCTGGTCACGTGGGGGTTGTCATGGCATCGCTGCTCAGAAAAAGAATGAATAGCTGGTGGTAGCATTTCAAACAATACATTTAACGAATAGCAAACAAGAACTGAATGTTATAGCAAAGCATTCCAAAGGGTATGTTATTCATATATAAAATAGATTACCAATTATACTTCACTAGCCAGACCTACCTCCCACTGATGAAGGAAAGACAGTGGTGTAAGCTATTAATAATGCCTCGCACACTACTGTAAATATGCAAAGGACTGTATAATGAGCTATATTTGCTGAGCCTTGAATTGAACGGCGTGCTTCCGAGCAAACCCACAGTGGGAGGTGTCATCTTTTGCACTCCAATAATTTGTTTGAAACTTTTTTTTCATTGATAAGTATGCATTTTTCAAAAGCCACAGCAAATGTTTCATCAGGAAATAGTTCTGGGTTTTAATAGCCTTTTCACCTTTCTTTATCTGCATGCCATCTGATTTCTAATGAGTTACAGAAAGCTCAAACAGACTTCCAAAAGCCAGTTATTTACCAGGTTGACCACTGGTTCTCACGCAGGGCCAGTTTGGCTATCATTCTTCATAGGCAACATTTGGCAGGGAGATGAATGGGCAAAGATGTTTTCTCAGGCCCACCCAAAAATGGAAAAGGTGCTTGTGCTCATTCTAGCTCAGCTTGGCCTCCTCCAAAGCTGGCCTTGAGCTGACACAGTTCATTTGATGTTTCCGTCCTCGTGGTGCAGAGCACCGTGAAGCTGGGTCCAGCAGACTGCTGAAGAGCTTTTGTCGCGTGCATTTTCTTGATAAGGCCTGTAGTTCCTAAGAAGACTTGAATTACAACTTGAAGCTCTCATGGGTCTTTTAAAACAGGTAGGATAACGCACATTATATAAAAGCACTGGGAAGTAAGGAGGGAACCTGTGGTTGACAGCACCAAAATTGACTAACCAGAATGGGTCTGTGCGAGGATAAACCGGGGGATATCCCATTTTAGCACAAGGCTGTTTGTGCAGGTTGGTCTTACACAGCGTCTCATGTGGGTGCAGGGGAAGAGCAACACATTTATCACACAACTACCCAACACAGAATCAGGGCCCGTGCTCTCTTGAATTTGTATCTTGATTAACTTTTGCATTTCAGTAGTGAAGTAACGTTGGATATAGGGGTTTGTGATTTTTATTATAGTTGGTGTGAAACGGTGCTGAAACAACAGAAGGAGACATAAAATTAAAACCTTGATACATACTAATTTTGAGCTGTAAAGCAAACACTTATTTTGAGACAAATGATGGAAGGAATTGAAGAGTTTTTTTTTTTTCAGCTGCTTGGGTTCTTATTATTTTCCTGTTAATGTAACAGGAAGATGTGGAGAATTTCAGTAAAAATAATAGAGAGTACAGAGTTGAAATGCATTTCTTCAAATATATACATCAAATCTAACTGTGCACACAATACAATTATATTTTGCTCTTGAACAAGTAGAAATGCTTAGGCCCTCATTTGCTTGGCAGGGTCTTAGCCTCAGTCTTTTAAATGCTACATGTGTAATGATCTGTTACAGACAGATCTGCAGGGCACCATTATCAAAGGAATCTTTTCATTGATTTTGATGAAGCCCTTAAAATATAAGGAAAACTTAGCCTCTTACATTGATGGAACCATGGCCCACAAAGAAATTGAAATCACTTGGAATAATTTCCCAGCTGCTTCTGAATTAAAGTTTGTGACAGAAGGGAAGTGGTTTTAAACTTCCTCTGTGGTTGCCTATTCTCTCTCTACCCTCAAAAGCTGTAGACCATATATGCCTTCATTCTGAACTGGGTTTTGGGTGGGTTTTTGGTGGTGTTGGGTTTTGTTTTCTTCTGAGATAAGGAAAGCAAAGCTCAATGGTTTCAAAATTGACTGTCTTAATGTTGAACTACCTAAGGTCCATGAGGACCTTTCTGTCAGAAGATGGTGCTGGAAGACAGGAACAGCAGGTCCCACCTCTTTCTAATTTCACAGTCTAAACTTAGGGCTACAAGAGGGGATTCTTTAAAGTAGCATTTCACTGCTTAGTCAAAGCAGACTCGTGAAGTATCCTTCACAAACCAGAGGGCTGGACCTACTACCTCTACAAGATAAAACAGATATTTATGAAACATTTATTCTGTAGGTTATTATGCAATTTTATGAAGTGACAGCCATGGGAATTTGCATATAATGTCTTGATAGCAAAAGATACTTGCTGAAGAAGAACAGATGAGAAATAAGTAGATAATGAATGTAAGAAGATTTTTGCAAAAAAGGCATTTTCCAGTATGTATCAAGACACATATACATTCAGCTTTCACACAAAGCAGAGAGTGTTTTCTGCAGCATAAAAGCAAGGTGGTCAATACCAGTCTACTTTTTTAATGTGGCAATCTTGGAGTGTGCTGAGCTGCTTTTCTGAGATCGCAGCACCCTATGGCTCTCATAGGTTCCTGGGTTTGTTTTTTAATCTTTTTTCTTCTGGTCTGATTTTTGAGCAAATCTGTTCATATAATATATAGGACTGTAAGCTCTGCAGTTGGTATTGCTGCTAGGAATTTGAATCTTGAATTACTTCCCCCTTGAACTATGTTGTAAGATTAGTGAGTTGCTGCCCTTTTTACTCTCCCACCATCTCGGCCAGAAGAAAATCTCGGGCTAGCTCAGGAGCTGCCCACTACAGCAGCTTATGCTTGTGGCCCTGTTCTGGAATAAGTTAAAGAAGATGCTTCTTCTCCTGCTGCATTCTGAATATAGATCATGTTTTTTGAAGTGCTGTGGCTCACTGTGACCAGAAGTGCCTTTTCCACTGTTTGCTTTTGCTATGAACTTTGTATATATAGTAAGAAACTGTAAGAGGCAGAGTGTATGTTTTCTAAAGCTTTAAAAGTTTTCTGTATGTGTGAAGAGGAAAATAAGTCCTTAATTTTTGCAGATAGCTTTCCTGGTTGTTTTAAAGTCACGGCAATTCCTCACCTTATTCTATGAAGTGCTTGACCAACTTTGGGCACATGCATAGACCGAACTGCAGGATTGGAGTTATTTGTGGGTGTGCTTGAGGATCAGGCCCAGTCTCCTTTCGTTCATTGCCTGTCCCTGGATGGGCATTTGGAGATGCTGAGAGAAGCCAATTTTTTTTTTGTTTGGTTCAGTATGTTACATGATAGGATCCAATCCTGTGACTTTGACCCTGCAAGCACACACCCTTATCATATATCTCACAAGCAAACCACCCGACTGAGTAGCTGAAGAGCTCATCTGTAGTCAGGGGGATAAAAAAAGCAACTGGAAAACCTGCTGGGGTGAGTGGGACCCGCTCTGCCTGTGCATGCAGCATACCTAGCTGCTTCCATCTAAGGGCTGCCTGCGTCTTCATGCGTATGTGTGCAGCAGAGCAAACCCTTCCCAGCGTGGCATGAGCGCTTGCCGCGTTGAGTGGTGCAAAGGGAAGGGAACGTGAGGGCTATGGCTCCTGCTGCAATACAAAAGCAGATTTACCAGATGCTTCCTTTAGACTTGACCCTTTCTGGAGGCTTTGAGCAGGAATTAATTTTTGGCTGGGGAAAAAAAAGGGTTGTTTCCCACTTATTGTCTGAGAAACTGAGAGAAGGGAAAGGGGGTGCGAAAAGAGGAAGAGGAAGGGAAAAACATTGCCATAATTATATGGCGTTTTATTTATATATACATGTTTATATCTACATACACAATTTTAAATCTTTCGGACAATGTTTGGTAAGATCCAGGATTTCCTTGAAAAATGCCAAGTAGACTAGTGCTGATAACTCATTTTCCTCAGTGGTTTTAACATGGGAGGAGGGCACAGAGGGAGAGGAGAGGACTGTGGGATGATTGACTGAGCTTCTGCATCGAGGTCAGTTTGCTTGTGCAGTAGTCCTTAGCTTTCTGAGGAAGGCTGGTCTTATGGCATGGGTGCTATGGAGTATGCACGCAGAGATGAGGCCTGGGCCCTGTCCCCTATCTTTGCCTGAAGAGGGGAGTGCTTTATGGGTAACCCCAGAAGGCCCTGGAGAACGTAACTGGGAGCAGGCTGTTGCTGCTGAAAAGCTGGTCTGTCACCAGAGGCCAGCACGTCCTGGGACAGAGGGCTGGGTGAATTGGCCCAGCAGGCCCATCCACTCCAAGGCGAGCATCTGCATTCAGGTATGTGCCCCCCTGGATACAAATGTCACTGCAGCAAAGATGAGAAGATTTCTGCTGTGGACAGGCTTGGGGTGTTGCTGATTCTTTGGCAGTTTTTTAATTTGTGGGTCTCTTCTTTGCAAGAAACCCTTGTCAGGCTTTACAAGAGCAAACCTCAGCCCACTTGTCAGCACAAGGCATAGCTAAATTTGCGGCTGGAATGAGGGCAACTTGCCAATGCAGGCAAGGCCCATATTGCTGGAAGAGAGGTGGTAGCCTCCTAAGAGTGGCATAGAGGAGAAAACTTGGCTGAAACGTGGCTAGCTCTGACCCCCTAAGAACAGAAAAACCACTGCAAAGTGCTTGCAAAGCAACAAAGGCTTTTGGTTAAAAGCCGAAAGCCAACAGAAACATTGTTTTGTGCATTTGCAGGTGGGTGCATGGTAGTGCACACGTTATGTGAATGGGCTGTGGTTAGTATTCACTAACTATGTGAACGCTGCACCTGGGAAGCGATAGACTGCAGTAGGACGTAGGTGCCTCTGCCCAGCAGTGCACACCTCGGGCAGGCCTGGCCCTTCTGCTCCACAGGAGGCATGTGAAAGCAGATGCCAATATTAATTCTTGCTAATGTGTTGTTCCCTGGTTTAGATTGTTGTATTGCTTTCAGGGCTTCTTCCTGCTATAAACATCTGATTGCTTTATAAAGGTTAAAACAACTTAGTGGAGAAAATTAGGAATTAACTATAATTTTATTTGGTCCTTGGCTGTGTCTTCTCTTTTTCTCTTTCTTTCTCCACTCCATCCCACAGACCCGGATAACCTTCAAAAATCACTTGTATCCCCATCTTCATTTTTGATTCTCCTTCTTTGACCTCAGGAATAATTGAATGGTACCCAGAGAAAGGCACTGTGTTTCCCTGAATGCAAGCACTATCTAAACGTGAACTCTGGGTTCTTCTTCTAAACCTGTTGGGCACAGAAGTTGGCTGCTTAAGGGTCTGGGTATGATTTTTGGAAAAAAAAAAAAAGATCTGAAACTCTAATCTAGTTGTACCTGTCCCTCTCTCCCGACGGCCTGGGGAGATCTGCCAACTGCAAAATTACACCAATATAACTAGTCCCGTCATCGGCCAGTCAGGTGCAATAAGCCAGCACGCTGACAAGAACTGCTAGTCTTACCTGTGCGTCCTGCTGCTATTCAGCCTGTTCCATGCAAGCGAGAGAGGAAAGCGAGTCTTGCAAGTGCTGCCTTTGGATTTACCCTCTGGCTTACTTGGATTACTTACTCTGGTTTGCTGGCACAGAGGCAGCAAGTTACAAGGTTCTGGTGCTCTGAGGAATACCTCATCCAAACCCTCTCGCTGCCTTTTTTTTTTTTTTTTTTTTTTTTTTTTTGAATGAGAGCAGATGTCTTGGACAGGCAGGTTTTGTTCTCCTTGAGGGTTTTATGGGCCGCCATAAAGCCAGAATGGTGAATCTCTTCAAATGAGGCTCAAAGACAATGCTAGACTATATTGGGTAAAGGAAGAAATCCTTTGTGAGGATGGCACAGGGGGACTTGCAGTTGTGCCGTTTCCAGCAGAGTGACAAGAGCGCTATGCCAGCTTGAGATGGGATTAGCTGGGTGCATTAGTTTCAGATTAGGTATCTTGCCTTCTAGTCAGACACAGGCGGATAACATTATTCTCAATAGCAAATTAAATTTCTGTTTGTTTAAACAATGTCATGTTATGCCTTCTCTGTGAATGCATGTAAATATGCCCATGTGCAAATTAAACTTTCCCAGTGGGTGAAAGAGGAATAGGCTCCTGGGTACAAGGAGCATATTTGGCTCTTTGACATTTCTGCTTGTTTGATGAGTGACCAGACCTTCCACCTGTGGAACTTCGTTGAGATATCACAGCTATTTCCAGCAGGTGGCAGATGATAATCATGCTAGTAACCAAATCTGGGTACAAATGATATGTTTTCTAGACTGTTTATTCAGATATTGACTTAAATATACACGTTATGTAGTGGCTATAAATGTGTTTCCAACAGCAATAAAATAAGATTGCATAATTGGAGCTGATTAGTAGTTACCCATGATAATATGTAATTAAATACTTGGGAATCAAGTGTGCTATGATTTTTTTTTTTAATTCAGCTTTGATTTTTTTTATCTCCCAGATCAGAGAAACTGCTACTATTCCAAAAACTTCCAAATAACCATCTGGCTAATTGTGTTTCATGGTATAAGATTATCTTTGCTCATGTACTGTGATGGGAGAGAGCTCCTCCATGCAGTCATGCCTGGATAATTAGCCGATGCATTAAAGAATTACATGCTAAAAAAATGGTGCTAAATTGCACCACACTGCCTTTCCTAGGTAGCACCTCGCCAGCAGAGTTGCTCTGCCTGCGTGGTACTACTGACCAAGGGAGGGTTTTTTTCAGATTAGCAGTCCCTAATGAGGACTGGATTTTGCTCCTTTTGCTCTCATTAGTAGTTACTCACACACATGAGTAATCCCAGTGGGCTCAATGGGAGCTATTCACCATGCAGAGAGAGGGTGGCATTTGCAAGCTGACCCGCCAGCATTGGCTTCAATGGGATTTTTCAGCAAATGGAAGACCACAGGATCTGACCCATAGTAAACGCGTGACTACATGAAAAGTCTAGTCAAGGTTTATAGCTGCCTGTGGGATAGCTGTGTCACTCACAGCACTGGTTGTGGATGAATTATGCAAAGCTTCCCAAAGTCAATGTAAACTTTATAGCATCTGTCATATATATCTTGCTTATACCACAAAACTGGGGCATATCTGGGAGGCAGAGAAGTGTTTGTTTCATGGGTGTTTTTGGGTAGATGTTGGTAGTATAACCCAGTGGCTTCCCTCTGGGGACTGTACAATCCCCTGAGGTGGATATGAGGGAGAAGATGGGGTAAGAGCTCTCCTTGCAGTCCCTCCAAAGACATACTATAGGTGCTGCTAAATTGAGGGGGGTTGAAGCTTTGCCTTGGACTTGCAGAGTAAGGATGGAGTCCTGTGTCATGAAATTAATTCTCATAAAGAGCAGAAAAGATGGCAGATGAGCTGATGCCATAAAAGCAAAGAAGATACGAAAGTGATGACTATGGCTGCCAATGTGCAATGACTTGTGAAATACGGGTGTTTATATGCCTGCTTGCATAATGACATATTTATTGTAAACAGCAGTACCCACTATTTTTAAAGAAGTAGAAAGTCTCATTGCTGCTCAGTTTTTCTTTCTCAGGATCATTTGCTGTTTTCACTTAGCTACAGCAGTTCCACAGAAGGCTAATGTGGGAGAGATGAGAATGGATGCATACTTATTAAACTGCAGTAAAATTCACCACATTTCATTCTTGTACATAATCACTGTTTTTTTTTTTTTTCCTCTAAGATCTTAATGCAGTTTTATTACATTATAATCTTGTATGGAAGGATAAAGGGATTTGTTCCTTAATAGGAAAGCAAAGTTTATAGGCTCAAGTAAAGCAGACATGACCCAGAACACAATGCTTTTACAAGTTTAACCAGAAGGTGTTTCATCTTGGTAAACTTCATTGGAATCCTGAACGTTCTGCACTTGCTGCTGAAGTGACTTGGATTTTAACATGGTTATATTTTTTAGGAGGACACTAGACTGACAGATTTTTAGAAGTGATGAACAAGAATTCAAGGAGCAGAGTCTTCCCCCCCCCCCCCCCCCAAAAAAAAGATTAAAAAACCATACAACATGAAAGTTAGTTGTATTGTCTCAGCTATTGTAACAACCAGTTCTCACTGGCCCCTTTTTCCTGTAATTAAAGCCATTTTTCTTTTCCCCCTTCTGGCCTCTTCCTGGCCCAGTGTTCCAGCAACAACCAGCAAAAATGTGAGATTTTTTGAAAAGGCAAGTAGTAAGAACAACAGGTAGACATGCTTTTCTTCCTGTACTCAGGGGTCACAGTGGAGATCTTTGCTTTCTTTAAGTGTAGTAACTGCAGTGCAATCCCCAGTTTTCCTGCTTCTGATGCACAGATCTAGTTTTATCCCATGTGTGAGTGCACCATACACGTATACACTGGTATGCCCCCCGCCCCATTCAGTAACAGCCATTTCAGTAGGGTCCACTCTTTCCCATGTTTCTCCTTCAATTAAGCTTTGTCACTTCTGTATTTTTGTGAAATCTGTGCTTTCTTGTCACTGTTGCTGACATTTTGCTAATTAAAACCTTCTTCTTGTCATTGTTCTCTTCCTTTCCTTCTTTCATTTAGTGTAATGGCCAAAGTGTTTTCCTGCCAGACTACTCATACAACTGATTTCCTTACTGTTTCTTCATTCCTCTGTAGCTATGTCAGATGCAAACTCTCTTTGGAGACACAGGTAATCACAGATTCATTCTTAATTTCCTTCTTACATAGGTTCATTATATTTCTGCCATACTTCACTATGCATGGAGACTGGGGGAAGGACTGCAGCCCTTTCCTGACCAGTTGGTTGGTTCTAGGACTTCAGGAGCAAAAAAACTCGACTACTTTTACAATCTTACTGTGAAAGGCATCACTGCAAGGGTTAAATTTACCACTCAGTCAGGGAGTAAGATTCAGAGGCACTACCAAAGACATCTTTGCTTCCCCACTCACTTTGTCAGGGATAAATGTTTATTGGCTCACTCTAGTCAGAGTAGTCATACCATGCAGCATCTCTATATGGATAATAGCTGCCTTTAGGCCTGGTTTAGATATTATTAGTTGAAACTACCTATGTCTTCCTAAAATTCAATCACAATATCTTGCTCTGTCATCAGATCATGGTCTTACTTTGTGTTACAGTGATATTTCCTTAGATTTATCTTAAATATGTTGTTCCTTCACATAAATATAGGTAGCAGCTTTGTGGTACCCAGGGGACAGTAGGTTCATATTTTGTTAGTTTCTTGCATAATGCAAAAGGAGATTAGAAAGCTTCTTATATTCTGTTTCCTCCCGAGAGAAAGCTATCATGTAGATCAAGAGAGGAAATGATTTCCTTGCTTGGCACAAATGAGTCACAGAAAATGACCTTCTTTGTAGTCTAATTTAGACCCAAGAATCCTCTGAAGAGCTGATAATATAAACCCATATGGCTTGGATGAAGAAAAGTTGGAAAAGATACTGTCATTAACAGACTCATCCACATCTTAAAAAGCAACATTTCACTTTGCCTAGATTTTTTGATCAGACTGCTAGCAGCTGCAAACCTCATGTTGCCTGCACATGTTATCTGTAATACACACACACACACACACATGTGATATGCTGCTGCTGAGGTTTCATTTCAACAATGGAGATATTGAAAAAGCAATGCACATTCTTTGGCTGTTTCTTATAATGTGTTTAACATCTTCAAAAAATACATATTCATGTGAGTTTTGAAACATTGCTTTCATTTACATTGTTGGACTGTACGGCACATAGATTTAGAGACAGATGTTCATTACAGAGAAAGCAAAAAGCTTTTGGCCTTATGACAAGAAAACAAGAGGCAACAGAAAATAAACCAGCACACTGGTACACGAAAGCACTGTCAAAGAGCTTCAGCAGAAAAGGGCTGGTGGGAAACCAGAAGAGTAGCTGGACAGCACAGCGAGCCACAAGTAACAATTTGTAGATTTTCATGTGAGGAAGCTTGATTTATTCCACAGCGAAGAGTGTAAGAAGGTGCCGGCTTTTTTTTTTTTTTTNTGCTGTTTTGGCGTTTTGTTTTTAATGTTGGTCTGTTCTGATTGTTGCTAATTCATTCTGTAGGTGTCTTGGTAGTTTCTTTTATGCTTAAGTGCAGAAGTTGGTGGTACTTGACTACATTTTAAAGGAAAGGCTGGGTTTATGGCTGAATTTTGCCACAGCCTTCCTGGACATATCCATGCTCTTGGTAAAGCTAAGCCATCCTGAAAAACAGCCTGGCAGTGTAGCCATGGGTAAGCACTCACTCCTAAAGCTGTCCAGCATGCCGCTGTGCCCCAGTCACACCTTTGGATTGGGACGCTTTCCGCTCAGGTTGCTTATGATCACAGGCGAAGCATTTCAAAGTGTCATGGCTTATGGGCCTCTTGTTTTTCGAAAAGTACAAATGTGAGTCATCACAGTTTGTTGGTTTTTTTTTTTTTAACCAACAAACGTGGTACACCACACACCCTCGTGAGCACCAGGGCTAGCACAGAGAGAGGCTGCAAGCAACACCTGAGGTTAGGATGTGGGGGGCAACCATCACCTTAGGTAACAGAGTGAATTTACGCTGGGTCAAATAAAATTAGATTTGAGAGCGGTGGATTCTGACTGCAAGGTTGGGTTCGCAAAAAGGGGTGGGGAATTGATGTATAGCCTGGTTTTGTGAACATATAATAACTGGGCTATAGGTAGATATCTTGTTTTGTTTCCTGGACATAAAGGAGGTAGAAATGCCATGACTGTCTGAAAAGAACACAACTGCAAATTGGGAAGGATAGTTGAGTATCTGCTGAGAGTAACTCTTACAACAGCAAATGCTGGGAAGATAATTGATAAATTGATTTTTTTTTTATTTTTTAAAATTACTATTTTGGGGTCAACTTTCTGCAGATGAGAAAAGCTTCAGACAGGGAAATGAGGTCAACTGAAGTCTTTATGTACCAAAGGCAAACACAGAAAACAGAGAGAAGTAAAAATATTTTATCCGAGATGTCTGTAATATTTAGAGCATGGAAGCACGTTTCTCCCTGATGCTGTTGGGGAAGATTTATCAGTTCCCAGTACCAGTGTGTAGAAGAAGTTTCTTTGGTTACTGAATCACCACAAGTACAAAGATAACATGTTTTTAAAGAGATCTATAAGGTCAATTTGTCAGCTCGTTTGGGGTCAACTTACAGGGATCCCAACAATAGGATCCATTTTCCTTTGCTTATAGCTAAACTTTAGCCACTTGCTTATAGCTGAAAGTCCTTGTTTCTTCCTGTGTACAGCATTGTGTATAACAGTTGTTTGCCATTCTTCTTCAGTGAGATGACTCAGTGGGCCTGTATTTATTTTGTGCAAATATGTTCAAGGTGTGTACATGTGTGGCAAAGGAGCAAAAGCAACAGCCGTTGTATATTCCTTTTTATCTGTGAGCATGTGCAGAGTGTGAAAACATGCATACTCCAGAACTGTTTGTTTGTCACATCCAGCATCTGAGAGGCAACAACAGCTTGGCCAGTCTGAGTCAGTGTCATTCTTAAAATGTGAGCTATCTGATCAGCATTCTTGTAGCTTCTGTTCAGGCTGTTGCTTGTGTTGCCTCTTGTCCAGCTGCAAGGTGAGACAAAAATAGGGGAGTCAGAAGTATCGTGACAGGTGAAATTGGGGCTATGGTGAAGAAAATGCTAAAGGTTATTAGGACAGGGAGCACTGAAGGTATCATGGGGGACGCAAAGGACCAGCGGGCAGAAGAGCTGAAGTATTGCAGTGAGCTGGCAGCGTTATGGAGAAGAGACGACACATGGTAGGTGGAACGGGGATAATGTAATGAGGTTACAGAGGACACTGGGCATATTGCAGCGAGGAGGAGGGAATTACAGCATGGATGTTGGTAAATGGAATCCTGTGCTTTACAAAATCCCTTCAGAGTCTTGTGCTATAAAAGTATTTTTATCGAATTACATATATCACTTGGCTATGCAGACAAGGAGAACACAGTAAGTCAGGCAGCTCCTTAAGATAACTCACTGCTTCCTTTTTTGGCTATGAGCTTGCCAGTTTCCTTTAGAGTTAGGCCAATACCTGTGTTGGAAAACGCAGATGCCCCAGGCTTTTCTACAAGCTGACTTCCACTGCTATTGTAGCTCCATCCCAAGTTTTCATTTGCTCTTATATATTTCAATATCTCACTGTTGTGGTTTTTTTGGTTGTTTTTTTTTTTTTTTAAAATAAAGGGAATTCATAGAGTGTTGTGCCTGCCATGATTCAAGCAATGATGGACTGCCCAACTGTATTCTTCTAGCTTGCCTGGACAACTTCTTGCCTACAGACTTCATACCGCATGTGACTGACTTAGGATTTACCTTCTGATTTCTTGCTGTCCTTTAACAGTTTGGTTCTTTCAATACTAGCTTCTTAATATATGTATAGATTGTCCTTAGTCTGTTTGCCTTTCTCTCACTTCTGGAATTCATAGCTAGAGTGGAAAAGCATTTGATGGTGGGGTTTTTTTTCTTTTTTTTTTTTTTTTTTCCTTTTTTTT
>WAAD01018874.1:66709-77585 GCA_013389945.1 Fregata magnificens
CGAGATCGTTGCTTTGCTCTCTACATGCCCTCCGTAGTCATGAAAGATCTGTAGTGGTACAATACATGTTCAAAAGCATCTTCACGAAACACCTGCTATTAAGATGAGGCTTGCGTTATAAGCATTGTTTCTTCTCTTTATAAATGCATTAGCTGTTTTCCCTTCCATTTTTGAATTGTGGCTTATCTCTGAAATGGCAGCATTTACTTTCATGGAGAACTTAATATTAGGAAAATATTTATCTTATTTTTAGCTGCCTCTTTTAATGCAATTTAGCAGAGAGAAGCAAGGAATGCTAGCACTGTGAGACCTGTCAGTCCTCTACAGATCAGATTTTCAGATCTGCTGACTCCAGTTGCTTGTCTCCTTTTAACTTTTTTTTTCGGATGTCCCTAAAAGAAGCTGTATAATTGATTACATGAAAAGGATTGTATATATGGGTAGTTGCACATTATGTTTATTCCATGTATTATAAGGAAACCAGGGGAAGTGCTACTTGTTTCCCACAAGGGATGCAAAAATAGTAGCAGAACTGTGAAACTCCAGCAGTTGTCTGAAATCTGTCTTTCTGCAGATCATGTGGGTGCAGTATAAGATAGTATACCTTTTTTTTTTTTAGGGTTCTCAGGTGCTCTCCAGTTACATAATAGTAACAATACTGCTCAGTGTGGCTGAGAATTGGGTAAAACCAAAGTTATTTTGCTCTGTAAGTGATTATTGTTACTTTAAGGTTGTATTGTGCTCTGTTTCAGGGAGGTGGTAAAGGTCCTAGAAAACTTGCACCTGCTCTGCTTGTCAGAGAGGAGCTGTGCTTCCCTAAGTTCTGTGCCCTGCGTTGACTGTCAGTAAGGTCCTTGTCTTGATCTAGGCAAATTCTCAGTAGTCTAGACCAAGTCTGGTCCTAGAGACCTCCTTCAGACCATGCTTCCCTGCAGCACTGGGACATTAACTCTAACCTAGTTCACTTCCTGAGATCAGGAGGAGTTGTGTTTTGCCTCCACGAACATAATGGTTAAGTTCTGACTTGTGTAAGGTGTTCCCCAGTAGATAAGCAGAAGGGACCCATCAGCTATTTCTGCAAATGTTCTCTGATCCGTTCCTCTTTGGAAATTTGGAGTGGCATTTTGTAGTGTAGATCTTTGACGTTTGGGACCATGGCTGATGTTGCATAACATTCAAAGTTGTTAAGATACCTGAAGAACCACATTTGTGCTCTGTTAGCATTTCTTGCCCCAAATGTAAGGTAGGAGTTGACCAACACCACTCTTATTTCTGTAAATATTAGTCTTACCCTGTGTTTGTAGATTGTTCCATGTAGTTAATTTTGCTGCATGCTGTCAGTCAGCAGCCCTTGGGTGATTTGCTTGACCAGTGCAAACACCAGAGTTCCCACTAACGGTGCACAATACTTTAAGACACGAGTTCCAGGTGGTTGCTGCAGAATAGGCTTAGACTACTAGTGCTTCAGAGATGATGATGGAGAAAGGAGTTTGTGGTCAGTGGTCGTAAATTCATTCCTGACTAAGGCTAGGGGAACTGTTTATGCCTCTTCCCTCTCATATTGAAGTATAGAGCCAGCCTCTATGCTCTCTGAGGTGGTGTCTGCAGTAGACTTCAGGAAATTGGTGTTGTATGTTAGGGTTGGAAGGAACTAGATTTCAAGATAGTGTAAGTGGTATACTTATTCTCTCCCTACTCCCCCGTGGCTTTTTATTTTTTAGGCCTACTAAGCAAAGTTGCCTGAGAGAGGGAGGAAAAAAAGATAGCTAATTTTTATGCAGACCAATACTCCCAGCTGTCTGTTTTTGAGTGGTGAGGCAGAAGTTTTTGACAAGGAATAAAAAGTGCCTGGGGGAATTTGGGATGTTGTGAGAGAGCAAAATAACTTCAGTAAAAGTGAAGCTCTAACAGGCTGATAATTAGTGTGTTTTGACACCTGCTTTTGTGACAGTGTTCCAGAAAGTTGTGGGTTTGAAAGTAAGGAAATATTAACTGAATGACTTTTAAAGTCAGCTCCAGTATTAAATGTAACCGATCTCTGTAATAGTCTAGCAGGAAATGTTGTATATGTTGTCATTATTAGAGTTTCCTGATAACACGTGCAAATTTTTGGTATGCTGATGCCCTGCTTCTGGTAATGGGAATTGGTAATCTAGTCCTGCGGGTAACTTCATGCTCTTGAATATGGGCTTTGCTTTCTTGTGCAAAGTGAATCTCTAGAACTGAAAGTGTATTTTTCTCCTAGTCCCATGAAATCTTACTCAGGTATAGTTGTACCATGTCAAACTCCATCTCTCTTTTTCTTTTTTCTTTTTTTTTTTTTTTTGTATGGTGGCTGTTTGATTTTGGCAGTAACCAGAAGTACCAAATGCTTGTAAGGTGGGCTCCCTACTTCAGCGGTACCATGCACACTGGATTGGGAACCGTGTAGGAGCAAATACTGTGCTGAACAGACCACACACAGTGGCAGAATGAAATGGGGTTGTGCATGAATATCTTACCCAAGAAAGGCTTGGAATCAAATAAGAGCTTACATGTCTGTGAGTTAGTGCCAGGCTGCAGGTATATGAAAACTCCTCTTGTACTGTGTGGGGTTAACTAGGTGCTTCAGAATGTGATCTGAAAAACCTGCTACTTGATGTGACTTGCCTGGAGGAAATAATAGATGCAAGGCTAGGTCTGATGTCTTGTTGCTCTCCAGAACTCCAGCATGTGAGATGGGGACAGGAGCTTCCACACACTCCCTTCAGAGTATGGAGTCAGTCACAAGGCAGGACCTTGTAGCTGTGCTTTAAAGGTGGGAATTTGGTTCCCTTTGTGCTTTTGGAGGAAGCAGTGGTGGTGATGTATCAGTGCTTTTGTTGTATCCTAGGTAAAGCATTTGGTAGTCTCTGGTGTCATGACGAAAATGCTAATGTATTTTGCAGTGTACATATCCTCTAGGGTATCAGGCTGTGAGAACCAGAATTTGGGATATTTGTCTTAGGGCAGGTTGAGCTTGGACAGAAGCAAAGCACAATGGAGCATTTTAGTCCAGTGCAGGTGTCATGTGCATTTATTTGATATTTCTTTTTGTCATTGTTTTGGACATGGATGCACACTTCTTTTTTTGGTGTCTTACCCTCTGAATAGTTTTTCCCCAAAGTTAGAATTTGTATAGTGAATGAGGCTGGGCATGGGAGGGAGAAGAGAGTGTCTTACGGTGAACACATCTGGAAAATCACATTTGGTGTGCATGCCGCCCGCCTGCTGCAGACATCCTTTAAGAGGAGAACCAGTCTGTTCGTGCTGGCCAGTAGCCCCTGACAAGGTGTTTGTTACTTCTCTGTCCCCTATGGTACACCTGAAACCAACTGTGCTGGAGTGCTGAGCCTTCACAGCTGCAGGAAGAACAGGGTGTGGGAAGGATGAGTTGCAGACCAACCAGCGCATGCTAGATTTTTTTACTTTGCAGTGCTTTCTGTTTGTTGAATGATAGCTTTCTTTGGAGAACGTGAGATTAACACTAAAATAGGCCAGCATAGGATGAAGTTAACAATAATATAAAGCTTCAAAATATCATTTTGAGCCAATGGGTTGCCTTTATTTTAATCAGGATTTTAAATTTTTTTTAACAGACATTAAAGTAAAATTCTTGGCCCAAAATAGCTTATTATCAAGAGTATGCTTAAGTATTTCTTTGAGGAGTGGAGCAGTTACTTGGCTGTTGATGGGGGGTAATGTGAATTCTGTTGTAGGGCTGTGATTGAGAGCTTCTAGGGGAGAAAGTGAAGGAGGCTGAGGCTTTTGTAAATTAAAACTAACCCAAGAGGATGCTGTTGTAAGTCTTCTGTGATATTAGTGGTGCCTCTAACAGGTCTTTAGTTATGTCCAGGCTTCAGAATCATATCAGCAGTTACGGCTTAGCCGTAAACAGCGTAATCATATTGCTGTTGGTTTGTACTCTTGTAATAATCCAGATTGGATGGTTCAGCCCCAAACCTTCAAGACACTAGACAGTAAGTTTGACCTGGCCCACTTAGTTCATTTTACAGTCCCTTCAGGTGTAATTTTTTTCAGTTCATTAATTGCCTAATTAACCTTAATGATAAATGAGGTTTTTATACTGATTATTTGAAAGACAGCCTGATTTAGGAAAGTCACTGAAACGCGTAGCTGCTGTTCTGCCTGTAAGACAGCCTGGATACTTGTCTCACTGTAATGTTATGGTATCAGACATACGTCTTCATTCACATTCCTGGTAGCTGGAACCAGTGTCTAGAAGGCTTGCATTGTCTACCCCTGCATCCGCTAAGCACCGGTGAGCTTCCAGAGTCAAACACTTGAAATTGAGGGTTACCATCATGAGGGTTGTCCATTGCAACCTTGATCTGATCCCTTTGTGGGCACAAAATCCCTGCCACTACAGGAATATATACTTACTTATAAAAGGAAAACACTGTGCTGCTTTCAGTCTGTTGAGTGGTACTTGGCATAATGAGCAGTTATTTTGTATTCTGTTCCTGTAGTGGAATACGTGGCTTCCTGCACATATGTTCAATTCCAAACCTGCTCTAGTACTGTTGATGGGCGCTTCCACTGTGTTCCTTACCATACAGTGGAATTCTTCGAGTTATCTTCCAGCCTTTTCTGAGGCAGGATGACTCTCTTAAGTGTGGGACAGGGTGGCAAAATGGTATCTACCATTCATGGTGCCAATTGAGTCTAATTCTAGGTTTTTCTAAAAGGCAATTTTGTAGAAGCAGCAAGGATCTGAGATCTGAATAGCACATTGGGCACTGTTATTCCACTGTGGCAGTCCTCTTTCTTCCTGCTTACTTTGTTCAAGATGTGCTTTCCCCCTGCTGAGACATACAGGGCAGGTGCCTCACAGGCAGCTCTCCCAGCTGTATGTAGAGATGGAATCAACTGGCTTTGGTTAAGCAGTGCCCAGGGTGGTGAGAGAGCCCTGCTAGGGGAAGGGACAGGGGAGGACGAGCAGGATTCTGTTTCTCTGCCTAGCCAAGTCTTGCTTCCTTCCTTTCAAGATCCTGTTGTTGTCAATCTGCACTTTGAGTCAAATGCCTTCTGCGTCCTCCTGGACACGGTAGGGCTCTTACAGTGAAAGTCCTGCCTGGCACATCCAGTACTGGGGAAATGAAATGTAATGCTAGAGCAAATAGCTCTCACAAGGATCGGAAAAGATGCTGATTTTCTGGGATTTTGGGGGGCTTTGCTTTAATTGTTTAAGTTCCTATTCTAAAGCCAGGGGCTGCCTAATACTTAGTTTTGACATCTGGGCATCTGCAGGACAAGCCGACTTCTCCTAAGTCGATGTTAGCTGTTTTAGCTGAAACACTTGAGGGAAGTAGAAAGAGTTTAGCAGAAAACACTTTTAGTGACTATTTGGGTCTGGAGAATAGAAACTAAGGAGGAAGCTATTATTAAGAAACTGGTACTAAATTGTTGCTTTCCCTTTTCTTCCCCCTGTGTTAACCCTCCTCTTCCTGCCCGTCCCCAGCAGAGCTTGTTGACTCTTCCTCTTCTTCTGCAGGGTTTAACACCAGTTTTTGCCTTTCTGTAAGCTGACGGTAATGGAATTTTTGGCATTGCACTACCGTGTAAAGGTCCCAGTCCTGGTGTAGAGCATTGTTTTGTGCAAGTGTGCAATGTATACTGCAACTTCTGTTCTAGTTGCTTGGAGTCTAAACAGTGTAGAGAAGTCTGCTATAGCCTTAATAAATTCCATTTTGTATTCTAGCTGCTTACCTTTCTGAAGAGCTGCTGGTCACTTAGGTTTCAGATACATCCTTATGTTTAGCCTTGACAAGTGTAGCCCTGTTCTGGATAGCAATGATTACTTAAATACTCAAGTGGTCCTTGTGACCTTAGTAACAGATCTCCCAGTGCCCTGCTGGTGTAGGGGGGTGTTTTACTAATATTTAGAGCAAAACTGAATGAACAAAAGATGAATTTAATGTGGCTCTGTTAAGCCGTGAGGCCATCCTATCCCACTTGTCATGGAGCACAAAGTGGATTACTTGGTAAAGAAAGGCAAGCTAGAAGCTGAGTGTGAGAGCAAAGCAGGCAGGGCAGTGATCTCACCAACAAAGCGAGGAGTCCTATGTTAGCCAGACAAGAAGAGCAGGTCCATGACGTTAAGCAGGGTCAACCAAGAGCCTGGTCATCATCAGACAAGTCTGTAGTGATGGGTAGGTCCAAGGTAATACCAGGAAATGAAGTCAGCAGTTCAGGGTCAGGATTGGTAAGGCAAGACACAGACAAACCTGCTGCATAGCTCTGGCAAGGTCCAAGGGTGAGTGTCTGAGGTGGAATGCAGTCCTAAGTGGAGAACGGTGCCCAGAAGAGGTGCTCCGGTGCTTTCTCACACAGCTCTCTTCCCAGCAGCCTGATCCGAGCCTACACAGCTGCACCATGTCACAGCTGGACTTGAGCTGAGGCATTCAGACCCCTGAGGGGTGGGGGAGAGGTTGTGCTCAGGGCCCTGGCACCACTGATGTTTTGGTAAGATCTTGTCTGGACTGGCCTTTTTCTTATAAAATCTTCTGCAGTTCCTGATCCTAGGGTAGTCATGGTGGAAATCCTAAAGGGTGAAAAGAGGAAGTGCAGATGCAATAACAGAAAATAGGGTTGTGTGTTTTGTAACACTAACTGTGGAAATAAAATGCATCCTGTATGCTAGGGAAGCCAACCCCCCTGTTGTGATTCTTGAAGTCACTGTGACTTACATCGGAAGGTGAGTATTTCCACAGCGCTCTGTGGATAAGGAGGAGTGTGTGGGAGGCACTAGGTATTAGGTAGCTATTGCTGCAGTATGTAAAGATTGCTAATTAGACTGTTGGGATGGAAAGAAAACATTCTCTTGAAGCCTCTTTAACCTTTTGCAGCTGTGTTTTGTCCCTTTATTCATCCATGTATTTTGGCTAATATCTTGCTCTCCTTCTATGACATTTTTTAATGATTTATTCTTCCCTTTTTCTGTGGTTTGAAAACCATGTCCGATTTTTGTGATGTTTCTGGTGCATGTTCTTACTTCTCTCCAGGCTGTGGCAAGCCTGCCCTTACATCATGTCAGCACTATTCTGTTGATTAGCTGAAGAGAACTAGTAGTGTAATGTTCCTTTGTTTCCTGTCTCTTTTCTTCCCCCTCTCCCCAGAAGGATTTTTTAGACTTCTCTGTGCTATTTCTGCCTGTTGCAAAAACTCCTTCAATACAGCTCCCACAGAAGGGTTGTGTTTAAAAAAAAAAAAAAAAAAAAAAAAAAAAAAATTCACTTCTAAGCTCAACCAGTGGTTCTCCCTGCAGACCTGGACTCAAGATGAAAGGGTTCTGTTTGCATTCAAGTTTCCTGCTGCTTTGAAAGACGGTGGTGTGTCTCATAAGAGCAGTACTTGCAGTGTGCTGCTTCCACAGAAGGGAGAGTAATGACTAGTGTTTTATAGAGGCATGTGGTGCCTCAATCTTCCTCTTTAATTCTGCCTAGTTAAAAGCGCTAGAAGTAGGTAATCAGTGTTAATGTTTTTTTTCAGAAAGGTGAATAACTCGTGCAAAGTATTTTTGAATTGTAGTCTGAATGCGTATCATGGAAGATTCACTTTAGAAAATACTAGAGATACTATTAAATGTAACCGAGGCTTGTTCTACATAAATAAATTGCTCAGAGATTTTTATCCTCGCTTAAGATAAACATAAAGTCTGCACTGTGTGAGTTTAGTAATTCCTTACTGCAGGACAGCAAGCATTCGTGTATGTTTAAGGGTGTCTTGCTTGTGGTAGAGCAGGGAGATGACAGGGAATCAAGTTAAGCAAAAGATGTAAGGAGACAGCAGTTGCGGGGTGAGCGGGATGAAAGGTTTCCACAACTGTCATGTAAAGAAAGCGGTAGAGGATCTCCCTAAACCAAGAAGCAGAGAGAGCTCGTGAGAAGTGTACAATAATAAGTTATTGAACGTTCCTTTATAGTGTGGCTTTACTGTTAGTACTGGGGTTTTATGTGAACTCTTTTACTTAAGTGCAGTGTTGATTCTGGCACTGTCTAGGTTAGATTAGGTACTCCTCTGAGCTGAAGAGTACAGCAAGGAGGTGGAAGTGGAGAGAAGTTGAAAGGACATGCTTATCTGGCTAAGTGGCTTTTTCCTCCCTGCTGGGAAGAACACAGAGCTGTACTATCTATTCAGTAGACCTCTTCCGCTGGGTGTGAGCTGTTGGTAATTTGCACCTCTTAATGATAACAAGTGAGAGAACTTTATTTTAGATAGCCCACATGATACAAGTGATTGTCATAAAGCATTTTTAGTGGGGATCTGTCAGGGGAGCAAAGGGATGAGGAAGGAAGCTTGTTGTTAAATGGGTGTCCTTCTCATTCCTGCAAGTACACTGCAACTGGTTAAAGCTCAATGATGTAATTGGATTCCTTGGCAGATTTATTTTAGGTTATTTTGCAGTTATCAGCCGTACATGTGCCCCATCTCTTTCCTTTTGAATGTAAGCTTGACTGACAGCATTTACTCTGATTTCCTGAAGAAAACAAGGCAGGGTCTGTGCTTAAGATTAGAAATACAGCTTCTAATCTACAAGTCAAATTTTGGATATATGTGTTTACATCTACTTTGCCTTTACAAAAGGGAGCAAACTAATAGAAGAGGTACCATTTAAACAGGTTGGGGTGTGGGTCTGATAATGGGGAATGGTAGTCTCAACACCACTTACTTGAGTTTTATGGTTCACAAGAGTGTAACGATTTGTGGGGTTTTTTTTCCTCTGCAATGTGGACATGCGTCAACTTTGGTTAGCCATGCCAGCAGGAGTTACACAACTTAGTTGGAATGGGAGACTGTGCTGGACAGAGGATATCCCGTGAATTTGAGAATGAAGCTTGTAGATGATAAATGCCAAGGCAAGAATTAATTTAGCACCCACTTTCCATAAATAGAGGAAGTTGACTCATACAGTCACAGCTAGAGAGTACCTGAGCATGTCTGAGACTTCACTGTCTTGCTTGAGATCACAAGTATGCTGAATAATGTGGTGGTCAATTTGCAAAATCCAATCTTCTACCCTTAGAACGGAGGTCAGAAAGAAAAATGGTGTGGAAGGAAACATCTTTGTTTCTGTAATTGTTCTCTTCACTGCTTGGGTTTTTAATACTCCAAACAATTTCACTATTCCAGACATTTCAGATGTACTTACGATCTAGTTAAAGATTAGCATCATATGATATTTGATTATGCTGGTAGAAGAAAAAACCCTCTATTCTGTAACTCAGATAAAGCTGTATCAAAACCCAACAGAATAAGTACAGTTAGAAATGAAATAGAAGTTTTTAAAATGTCAGCTGAACAGAGTTTCAAAGTTAAAAGTTGCTTGAAAGTTGTGTAGGGTTTTCATATATGTCTATATAATATATGGCTATACAATATAAAAAATATATAATGTATTATAATTCCATAATTATTGCAATATATATTATACAGGTAATTATGATATTGTGTAGTCTTTTATTATTATATGCTATATATTTGCTATATATTATTACGGAGAGCAGTATTTCAGTGTCTATATGTACTTTACTGACCACGAGCTCTGCAGTTTTGAGGCACATTGGCTACAACTTACTACAATTAAACATTATAGGTGGAAGAATCACAGGGACCATAGCTTGGGTTATGCTGTCAATGATATGGTTGAGTTTATCCAGAGATGACTTTAGGACCATCTCTGTTTCTAAGTGTGCTGGCCATCTGGCACAACTTATGTGTGTGGTTTGTTTTTGTGGTTGGGTTTTTTTTGAGGGGACGAATAGGTACACATACAATGTAAGTTGTCTTTTGGACCAATTTTGCTGTCGCTGTAAAGCTGGCGTCCAGCTCCTCTGGTTATTTAATTTCTGGTTATTTACAAGTGTTGATAAAATAGGTGGTGGAGGCTTGTACCCGGCATGTTAATGGAGGAGGAGAATAGAAGTGGGAGTATTTCTCTGCGGATCTTCAGTGGGGTTTGCAAAGAAGTTTGGATTGGCAGAGACTACTTTGTTGGTTTTTAAAATAAATAAATTGTTCTGCCTGGAAAAAAAGATGCATGTTGTAAGTTCTTCAATGTATACCAAACTGAGTAGTCCCTTCCAGGAAAGAGTCTGCCCAGAAAAAGGGTGAAGTGTAGCATTGTTTTCTTCACTACTCTAAATGTGAGTCTAACAGACATTAGTAGATCCTGAAACCTGGGCTGGTAGTTCAGGTGTCTACTGTATACCGCATTTCAGCCCGAAGCATATCAGAAAAAAAGATAAACTCTTCACTTACCCTAAACTTTGTGTTTCCTTAAAGTAGGTGGTCAGAAGCATAGCTTTCATTTCTGTCCAAATTTTTTCCTTCTGCTCTAAGTTGATCCTGTAGAAGGAACAACGAATTGAATATTCATTGCTGTCTGTCCAAAAATACTGCCGTTTTGGTAGGAATTTTTGGAAACTTTTAAACAGTTGTTTCAACATGCGGTTGCTCAATAATACATGGTCTCCCTCAACCTATGTTTAAAATGTTATAGTGACGTATTTATAGTTTCTTAAATTCTACTGTTAAGTGTATGGAATGTGCATGAAATGCAGTTGATGCCAGACTGACACAAATAAAATCCCCTCATTATGTTCACAGGGATAATTAGTATGACTGTAAATATTTTTCTTGCTGTTTTTTACCCTTATGAATCTTGATTGAAGTTGCTAATGAATATTAAAAAGAATACACCCCTATTCTCCATACCTGTAATTGCACTATCTTGATGCTGTCAGGCTTTATAGGTGTTTGAGAGAGGAGATAAACTATGTTCTGAGTGTTTTTACAGGGAATCTACAGCAACAGCTTTGTGATCTAGGGTTCTATG
>WAAD01018876.1:1048-26359 GCA_013389945.1 Fregata magnificens
ACTATGAACTGCATAAACCGGGGGACAGAATTGGGTAAAAATCCTGGGAAACAAATAGGGAAGAAAAAACAATATGAATCAAAACAGACAATGTCAACAGGGAAAGAAATGAGAAATGAACAAATGGAAAGACCTGAAAATGGGAATGAAAAAAATGTAAAGTGAAACACCTGTTAGACATGAATCACAATACAAATTGTAATAATTTGGGCTTTATGCAAAAATATTTGAAGAGCTTTTGATGAAAGTATTCAGAACTCAACTGTACAAGTCCCTGAAGCACATGATCTAACTGGACCAACTCAGAGCTGGGGGCTGGACTAGAAGTCCTCTGGACGTCAGTCCCAACCTGCATGATTCTGTGATCTAATGAAAACATCTTCCTGTAGTTATTTAGTTAATGACTTCTTAAAGGCATGCTGCTGGTTTATTTCTCTTATGAAAAGGTTGATATTTAAAATGTGTTTCCTAAAAAAAATTGGCAAATCCAGTTACTTTCGCCTTCCTCCATGAGTTTTCATCTCTTCAGGTGTTAATTAAAGGGAAAGTGTTTCCATGTGCTAAACCTGTTTGTTCTCACTGACCTATGACAATTGCTTCATGTTCCCTAATGACATTTAATTCAATTTTTCTGACTACTGTTTTCCTGAAAAAATCATTGGTACTTAGTTTTCTTAAATTCTCCCCCAGATTTGAAATGATAGATAAGAACCAGTCTTGAGAAAACATTGGCACAGAAAATATTCATAGATTTCATACAGAATTATTCTTTTGGTATCATGCATGGTATTCTCGCCCCATTGCATTAGCATTCTGTTTTCTGCTAGGTTCCCATGAAACAGCTATGTATGAATGACCGAAAAACATAAAAGTCAACTGAATACAGAACCAAACGGAAAACTCATCCTGAGAAAGTCAGAGACTTTGTATTTTAAAGAGAAAGAAGTTCCTATATCCCTTATACTTTCAATTTTTTCTTGGATCTTTCCGATATTACTTTTCGTATCACGTATATTTTATGTATACAGTGCCTCTCATATATTTAATTTTTAGATATCTCAATTATTTTGTAATAGATACTCATATTTTTATTTTTTCTTTTCCCTTTGATCTCTAAGAAAATTTGATTTTGCCATGGGACAAGAGCAACAACATCAACTCCACAGAAACCTTCAATCTCTACTTTTATGGATCTGTAATTCTTTCTTACAAAAATGAATGAAATAGGACAGAATTTTAAATAAATGTTTTAGTGATATATATTTAAGATTTTTTAGCCGTTGGGTTTTGTTTTGTTTTGTTTTGGGGTTGGGAGGTGGGGGTCTTGTTGTTTTTAGGAGGTTTGGGTGGGGTATTTTTTGTTTCCCCATAATGAAACCTAAACCTGTCTAGTTTTATGTTTTATAGTGAGTTTTACATGATTGGCTGGAGTCCCAGTCTGTGTTACGATTTTGCTAAGATGATTGTATCTTAAAGATTCCCTGGCTGTACTATTTACAACAGACTTCAGTATGTGTTTAGAATACAATATTCTGTTTGTTAGTGTGATTCATAAAAAATAGTATGGACTTTTGTTTTTTATTAAGATGATAATTACCGTGTACACTGTCTTTTCATTCTTCTGATACAAAATTTATCTCTTTAACACAGTCTAATATTAACTTTAATGTTAGTGCCCATCTCTATTTGCATAGTAATGATCATTCTTACTCAAGCAGCATCAATAAAACATAAACTTTCACGCAAATCTGCTAGATTCATTCCAAATGTTTCTGAATAAAAAGGCTTAGTAAGAATAAATCAGTGTTCTTATTTATATTGTAACATGAAAAATAATTAAAGAGCAATAGAAAGCAACCTGACGTAAACACCTGTTGTCAGATAACCTATGTAAAGATTACANAAACTGACTGTTGTTTAGAAAAAAGAATTTTGAATAGGAAAAAGAAAGGCAAAAAGCACCAACCTTGTCCTGGGGTGCATCAAGCACAGCATAGCTAGCCAGTCAAGGGAGGTAATTGTCCCACTCTACAATGCACTGGTACTCAAGGTGGGAGTACTGTGTGGAGTTTTGGGCGCCTCCATATAAGAAGGACATCAAACTATTAGAGTGTGTCCANCTCTAGATATGAGAATGTGTCATGGGGAACAATTTTGGTTTGAGAATTTTTTCCCTATTTTTTTGAATGCTGAATAAACAAGGCTTGACAAGAAACCTACAAACTGACTGTTGTTTAGAAAAAAGAATTTTGAATAGGAAAAAGAAAGGCAAAAAGCACCAACCTTGTCCTGGGGTGCATCAAGCACAGCATAGCTAGCCAGTCAAGGGAGGTAATTGTCCCACTCTACAATGCACTGGTACTCAAGGTGGGAGTACTGTGTGGAGTTTTGGGCGCCTCCATATAAGAAGGACATCAAACTNTGGAATGAAGCTGCATCAGGGGAAGTTCAGATTGCACATTCGGAAAAGGTTCTTCACTGAGAAGGTGGTCAGTCACTGGAATAGGCTTCCCAGGGAACTGGTCATGCCACCAAGCCTGTCAGAGTTCAAGGAGCATCTGGACGATGTTCTTAGTCATATGATTAATTTTAGGTAGTCCTGTGAGGAGCAGGGAGTTGGACTCAATGATCCCTAAGGGTCCCTTCCAACTTGAGATATTCTATGCTTCTACGTTTCTAAGTGAAGGCAAGCTTTCTGTTATGCCCCATGAGATGCTAGTCAAACGGTGCAATTTCTATGTGCTTTACATGGTTAGTATCAGTTATAGTCATTCATTCTGGACAGTATTTGTGGTCCACAAACATTTGACCTGTCCTCTGTGTTAACCTACCATAACTTTAACCATATTTTCATTATTCAAGAAGGCGTGCAAGAATGCATCAATAATCACCTGAGACCTCAAAAAAGAACACTCAAGGAGACGTCAAGGTAGAGGTCCGAAACCAGTGGCAAATAGACTCATACTTAAAACAATGAATAATAAATAGATGAAAGCATTTTTTTTTTTAAATTTACACACACATACTTCAAAAAAAGTAACCTCTATATAGTTCTGTAACAACACAGCTCTTCCAATAGAATCACTTATGTGTAAAAATACTTAATTTCTACATTTGATTCCATTAGAACTCAAGAATTTATAATAGCATACAGTTTTTCTGTAACCATGTATAATATGGATATCAATACTAACAAAGTGTTATTTATAAAATAGTTTATTAAAAAAAAAAAGAGTTTTATTATAGCATACTTGGACTTCATGAACAATATACTGCCCCTTCATACATTTGCTAAATCTATTTGAAGTATACCAGAAGTACACTACTTTCACATAAGTGTATTCAGGCATGAAATATAATCATGCATTTTTAAGTAAATTGTTTTCTAACAAATTTATTTCAGAATATGCACATAATTAGAGTCACAGCTCTGCATAGTAGTCAGTCAGTATTATATCATTATTTGCCAACCAGCACTTTGTAAACAAGATGACAGAGAAAAGGTATTTGAAAGTGAGACATTTTATTGACTAACATGACGTCAGACTTTGATCAAGGAATCATGTTGACAGTAGTACTTTTTTTTCTATGTAGCTTGATTAAAAGAATAGAATTTTAGAAACAATTGGAATTGTGTCATTGCATATCAGATAAGATGCTGCATTTGTGTTGTTCTGGTGATGTGAACTTATCAAGACTTCAGTGTATTTTTTTTTCTGAATCTCTCTTACACAGCAGATGGGTTGTCTAACATCCTTTTCTATTTAAAACATGCAAGTTCTAATCAACAAGAGGGTTTAGAATGTTAAACCAGCCAGCCATAAGAAATGTGTCACACAGTTTGCTGTCATACTAATTAATTAGATAGCATTATTTGCTGTCCCCAATGAACTCAGATGAGCTCAATGACTGATAATAGCCTCATTCTTTTCAGGGATTCTCTTTTAATTTTATTCACTTTGATTTAAGAGAGAATGTTTAAAGAGGGAAAAAACAACCTACCACTATGAAGGGTTATTCAGAAATACATAATTGTGACTTATTAATATGAGCGAACATTTGGCCTGTTACTAAGGTCATTTTAATTTTAAATCTTCCAGGGTAATGTTTCTTGAATAATTACTATTTCAGTAATTATCTTGCACTTTTATAACACATTTCTGGACATGTTTTGTAATAGAGTTCTTGCCCTTCAGACTGTAGAAAGACTCAATAAAATCCTGTGAACATAATTTATAATACAGAACTGCTAAAATCTAAGGGTTAACATAACACAGAGGTCTTCAAATCAATGTTAAATAGAAAAGTTAATGGGCTGTTCTCAGTCAGGAAAACAGAATTAATTGCTTTTTGTAACTTTAATGCTCAGATTTACACTAGAACAAATAGGTTTGATGAATACAGAATTGAATGACACAATATTGACATAATATAGAGGACTAATCTTGCAATATTTGTCTTTCTTTTGGTGACTATGAAGAAAATTAAAAGTTGGTTAATGAAAAAATCTATAGATAATGAAGACAATAATAGGAATTTAATAAAACAAATGGCAGTTTCTTTGTTTAAGTTTCTTTGTTTCTGGTAAAAATATTGCACTGAAGTAAGGGAAGAAGTGGAAGAAGAGACAGAGAATTAAATAAGCTGTTACTGGAAAAGTACTTGTCCACAAGTGAGGATATTTCCTTCAAAATGCATATTCTATTTCTGAATTTCTAGGTGCTTAGACTTTATTATTTAGGTTATGTGTTATTTTTGTCTGTATATATATCATAGCACCATTTTTATCTGTTTTGCATTTATGGAACATTTTCTTATTAAAAAATGTATCAGCTAAACTAAATTTGTAAATTACCATGGCTTTTAACTAACTGATGTACATTCTGGTGCACTTCTGAATGTTGAAATGCAACTAGTCTTGCATAAACCATCAAAAACTCAAGAAAGGGTTAAACTGATATCCTCTTTGGCAGTATCTTCTACATCTATAGCAGTAAATGTGAAGAAAGAGAGTGCAAGATCAAATACCTTTCTGAAGGAGGCTGCACTTAAACAGTGACACTTGAGTGTTAATGAATCATTCCTCTACACAGAGTTCAGTCTTACACATCATGACATACCAACATGTTCTATAAAGCATCCATGAAGAAATATTTATTCTTGTTTAACACGCTTGATAGTTTCAATGGGTCTTGCTGGTAAGAGAAATGTCTACTTCTCCAGGTTTTATTAAGTAGTATTTCAGTTTCCTCTTCAGACTGAAGAATCACAGGGGTCTTTTTGTCTGTTCTCCTACAGGAGGTATTCCATTCTTCAGACACCCAGTTATCCTTCTATGTACACTTATTCATCTGTGTATGGTTTTGGGATCCCATAGCAAAAGCTTTATACAGGGGTCAATCTGAAGTTATACTTACCTTTAATAAATTTCTCTTCAAACTCTTATTCTTTTGATAATTATTTTTTGCAACCTCATTTTTGTGTTATATTTAACAACCTGATTATCTCTTTGTTTTGCCTTTGTTTGGACACATTTGTTTTTTGAAGAGCTATTTAAAGCTTGCATTATTCTTTTATTCTGTGTCCTTATGGTATCCCTGATTTTTCTGAGCATTTGGTGGTCTGTTACCACAGTCAGTGATAATATAGCTCCAATAGCATATGCTTTCCGTCAGATATTAGATAAAAAGCTGTAGAGATTCTACAGTACAGATAATGCAATTAACTTCTTTGATTCCTTGCATTTATTGACCTATAGCACCATTTGTCCATTGGCTCAATAAAATCTGAATAACATTTCA
This sequence comes from Fregata magnificens, assembly GCA_013389945.1. NCBI lineage: Eukaryota > Metazoa > Chordata > Aves > Suliformes > Fregatidae > Fregata > Fregata magnificens. The sequence goes on from WAAD01018876.1 coordinate 6,850, forward strand.
GTGGTAATTTGTACAGTTTTATTCTAATTTTTTCCATGACTTTTTTTACATAAGAAAAAACATGAATTTTATTAAGTTTGTGCCTGAAAGATATGTAATTCTAAATGGTGTACCCTTCTCCAACTTCTGTCTTTTCCACTGTTTCAACTTACTTTTCTTAATCTACTTGAGCAAACTTACCTTGGCTGCCACTTCTTTTTTAGTCCATAGTGACCTGTTCAGAAAGTAAAATGCACCTGTGACCTTCATTGAAGAACTTCAGTGAATGAGTAGGCCATGTTTAAAAGTTATAGAACACAGATTAAGTGAATTTCACTTTACATAACTCCCCCTTTGTATCAAATATGTTCATCGATGTTGATCTCTTCATTTCACATGTAATGACACAGCTTTTCTGTTTCTCAAGCATTACAAAAATGTTAGACTAAAATAATCAGAACTTAAACATGACCAGTTTTTCAAAGAATACTTGTACAACCAGGGTACAGTTTAAAGTTTGGCTTAAGAGCTTTGAAATATATTTTAAAATAATAGAAACTCCCAGGATATTTTTTGTGAAAAGCTTAAATAAGCTTAGGTCTGATGGAGGAGTTATCTTCAGCATAAATCTTCACAAAATGCAAAACTTCTGTAAATATTTTTATTATAGTTCACTAGGGATGCTCTCAAAAAAGGAGTGCTAAAAATATGAGAAAAAATGTCCTACATTTTTCAGCAAAAACTGCTGATGTAGGTCAACTAAAATCTTTTATAATTTCATGGGAATTTCTAGCTAATTCACTAGCAACAATAGCAAAATCTGCAAAGGAGTGATGGTGGTGCACCACATGGCACATTTCCCACCAGTTGTTGGAGCAGCTGTCCCTGCCAGAGCAGAGGCTTTGACCCAGACAGAGCTTCAGATGATAGATACAGCTCTACAAGTCGCAGGCTACAGAGAGTGCCTGGGGCCTCTCCCTGAGGCTGGGAGAGACGGTCTGCAATTGCTCTGCTGTTGCTGAGGGGCTGTGTCACCAAGCGGAGAAGTTACAGGAGGAAGTCATCAGGCTGTGCAGCATCAGAAAGAATTAGAGAAGTACAGACAGTATCTTCCTTAAGGCCTTTGACATGGTCCCACACAACATCCTTGTTGCTAAATTGGAGAGTGTTAGGTTTTAGGGACGGACTGCTAAATGGTTAAGGAATTGGCTGGATGGCCACATCCAAAGAGTTGCAATCAACAGCTCAATGTCCAAATGGAGATCAATAACAAGTAGTGTCTCTCAGGGGTCCATATTGGGACCAATACTGTTCAATATCTTCATCACCGACATAGACAGTGGGATCGAGTGCACCCTCGACAAGTTTGCAGATGACACCAAGCCGAGTGGTACAGTTGATATGCTAGAGGGAAGGGATCCCATCCAGAGGGACCTTGACAGGCTTGAGGAATGGACCAATGTGAACTTCATGAAGTTCAACAAGAGCAAGTGCAAGGTCCTGCACCTAGGTCAGGGCAATCCCCAGTATCAGTACAGACTGGGAGATGGATGGATTGAGAGCAGACCTGCGGAGAAGGTCTTGGGGATGTTGGTAGATGAAAAATTAGGTACGAGACAGCAATGTGCACTTGCCAACTGTGTCCCGGGCTGCATCAAAAGAAGCATGGCCAGCAGGACGAGGGAGGTGATTCTGCCCCTCTACTCCACTTTCATGAGACCCCACCTGGAGTACTGCATCCAGCTCTGGGGCCCCCAACACAAGAAAGACAGGGACCTGTGAGAATGAGTCCAGATGAAGGCCACAAAAATGATCAAATCACCTCTCCTATGAAGAAAGGCTGAGAGAGTTGGGGTTGTTCAGCCTGGAGAAGAGAAGACTCTGTGGAGATCTTACTGTGGCCTTCCAATATATAAAGGAGGTTTATAATAAAAATGAAGAGAGACTTTTTTTACCAGGGCTTGTAATGACAGGACAATGGGCAACAGTTTTAAAATGAAAGATGGTAGATTTAGACTGGATATAAGGAAGAAATTTTTTTGCAGAGAGGTTGGTGAGAGACTGGAGCAGGTTACTCAGAGGAGTTGTGGGTGCCCAGTCACTGGAAGTGTTCAAAATCAGGTTGAATGGGGCTTTGAGCAACCTGATCTAGAGAATATGTCCCTGCCAATGGCACGGGGGGTGGAACTAGATGATCTCTAAAGGTCCTTTCTAACCCAAACCATTCTGTGATTCTGATTCCCAGAAGCACAAGAACTTGAAGAACCCTAGATCCCAACTGCAGTGGAAATACAGGTAGACCCTGTCCCTAGCAGAACGATAAGTGCAAACTCTGGGGAATGCAAAGAATGGAACCTGCTGACTTCTGGCTCTAAGAGGAATGATCCACCTGAAGGCTTGCATCTACAGAACAGGTTCCTTCCCTCAAAGCTGAGAAGGAGTTGGGTGTGCTTTCAAGTGAAGCATCTGGGCCAACTGTGTATGTAGGAGCACCAGGAGGAGCTGGTGAGTGATAGTAGTGAGTGAATCCCTGCTGCAGGGGACAGAGGCACCCGTCTGCCAACGTGACCTGTCGTCTAGAGAAGTTTGTTGCTTGCCATGGGCTGTGATCTGGGATGTTGTGAAGACATTGCTGAAGCTTGTCCAACTCTGTTACTTGCTGCTGTTCTGCCATGGGGGCACCAATGATACTGCTAGTGGCAACCTGACTCAAGTGATAGAGGAGACAATGAAGAAATTATGTTGGACCTCATACTCACAAACAAGGAAGAGATCATTGGGATGTGAAGATTGAAGGCAGCCTTGGCTGCAGTGACGATGAGATAGTGGAGTTCAGGATCTTGAAAGGAGGGAATAGGGCAAAAAGCAAGATCACAACCCTGGCCTTCAGGAGAGCAAACTTTGGCCTCTTCAGGGATTTGCTTGGAAATGTCCCATGGGATAAGGCCCTGGAGGGAAGAAGGGCTGAAGAAAACTAGTTTATATTGAATGATCACTTCTTCCAAGATCAAGAATGTTCCATTCGAAAGAGCAGGTGGTCAGGCAAAAATGCCAGGTGTCCTGCATAAATGAAAAAGGAGGTCTTGGCAAAGCTTAAACATAAAAAGGAAGTATAAAGAAGGTGGAAGCAGGGACAGGTAATCATCTGGGAGAAATATAGAGACACTGTCTGAGCATGCAGAGATTAGGGTAGTGTCGTGGTTTAACGCCAGCCGGCAACTACGCACCACACAGCCGCTCACTCACTGTCCCCCAGTGGGATGGGGGGGAGAATCGGAAGGGTAAAAGTAAGAAAACTTGTGGGTTGATATAAGGACAGTTTAATAGGTAAAGCAAAAGCTGCGCGCACAAGCAAAGCAAAACGAGGAATTCATTCACCGCTTCCCATCAGCAGGCAGGTCTTCAGCCATCTCCAGGAAAGCAGGGCTCCATCACGCATAACAGTTACTTGAGAAGACAAAACACCATCACTCCGAATCTCCCTCCCTTCCTTCTTCTTCCCCCAGCTTTATATACTGAGAATGACGTCATATGCTATGGAATACCCCTTTGGTCAGTTGGGGTCAGTTGTCCTGGCTGTATCCCCTCCCAGCTTCTTGTGCACCTTGCAGAGCATGGGAAGCTGAAAAAGTCCTTGACTAGTGTAAGCACTACTTAGCAACAACTAAAATATCTCTGCATTATCAACACTGTTTCCAGCACAAATCCAAAACATAGCCCCATACTAGGTACTATGAAGAACATTAACTCTATCCCAGGCAAAACCAGCACAGGTAGGAAAGCCAAAATCCACCTAGAGCTGAATCTGGCAAGGAAAGTAAAAGGCAACAAGAAGGGCTTCTATATGTACCTAAGTGGCAAAAAGAAGGCTAAGAAAAATATGGGCCTGCTGCTGAATAGGGCAGAAGACCCAGTGAGACAGGACATGGAAAAAGTTGAGGTACTGAATGCCTTCTTCACTTCAGTTTTTACTAGTAAGACAGGTGTTCAGGATTCCCAGGTCCCACAGACCAGAATGAAAGTCTGGAACATGGAAGACTTACCCTTGGTGGCAGAAGATTGGAGTATCAGAGATACATCTCTTCAGCAAACTGGACATACATGAATACGTAGGCCCTAACAGGATGCACCCATAGTGCTGAGGGAGCTGGCTGATGTCATTTTGAGGCCACTCTTGATCATCTTTGATCAATCATGGTGACTGGGAGAAGTGTCTGAAGACTGGAGTAAAGCAAATGTCATTCCGATCTTCAAGAAGGGCAAGAATGAGGACCTGGGGAACCAGAGGTCGGGCAGCCTCACCTCAATCCCTGGAAAGGTGATAGAGCCACTAATCCAGGGAACCATCTAGGCACACGGACAAAAAAGTGATCAGGAGTAGTTAGCATGGTTTCACCAAGGGGAAGTCATGCTTGACAGACTTGATAACCTTCTACAATGAAATGACTGGCTTGGTAGACAAGGGGAGAGCATAACTCTACAGGAGTAGGTATTGTCTACTTTGACTTCAGGAAGGCTTTTGACATTGTCTCCCATAAAATCGTCATAGAGAAGCTGTTGAAGTATGGGCTGGAAGAGCAGACAGTGAGATGGCCTGAAAACTGGTTGAACAGCTGAGCTCAGAGTGTTGTGATCAGTGATATGAAATCATTCCCTCTAGGATTTGCTTTTCAATCTCTTGCTTAATCTTGGTAGATCAACCACCATGTTTCATTCTGGAAGAAGACAGAGACATTACAAGTTATCTATGCAAAGAGTAATTTCTGATCAAGTACTTTGACTTCCATCTAAAAGTGTCAAAGGGTACTATATGAAAAAACGGGAAAAAAATTGAATCTGGTAACATATCTTTTTATAAATCACTCAGAGTCACAGACCTGAGGCACCTGTAAATTTAAAAATTAATTTTTGGCCATAATTTTTTTTCCGGAATGAACAGTTTCAGCTTCTGAACTGTATTTCTGTGTTTTGTGTTATGCCCAACAACAATGAAGAACGTCCTGGTAAAGTTTTATTTCTGTCTTCTACCTTTCTCATTTTCTGATCATGTATATCTGATATAAATTGTTTAGTTTTCATCAATCATTATTCATGGATTAGGATATTTGTTGTATGCAATATAATCAATATGTCTACCTACTTCTTCAATTTTGTATTTGGTGGAAAATAAGAAATATTCTTTACATATATTAAATAAACACTCCCTTTTTTATTATTTAAATGTCTGCTTTTTTGTTTTTTATGCTTGATGAAACTGTTAGTAGGAATAGCCATAAAGGAATAAATATGTTAAGAAACCTCTGGTATCCTGAATTAACATATGCAGAACTATTTAAAAACAATTAGAAAAAATTCATTTTCTCTGCTCTAAGACTAACCAGCATCTTTGGATTAAAAAGTAAAAAAAGAATCCTTTCACAGCTGTGTAAATGAACTTAACAGTGCAGTGGATGAGACCTTCTTCAGTGCTTAGCTTTCATTAGGTACCGAATGTGGTACATCACCTTTTTGTTTTTTCCTTTTCTTTTTTTTAAATTTTATATTACACCTACAACAACGACATACTAGATAGAATCACTTCATTCACTTAAGGAAAAATTTTCTCTCCCAATGCCTTAGATTAAATTCATGAGTTTGAGTTTACTGATATTTAAACTAATCTGTCAGAATGGATTGATGTAGTTTATTTGGGTTAAGCTTATAGTCTGCCAATTTCTTGTCCGTTTATGTTCTGCCTTCACTACCCTATGCAAAAGAATGGCTTTTCCTCACCCTTTATCCTTTTTATGGTCCTATTGGATAATTTAGGACTATCCTAGAACTAAATTCTAACTTGCTAAGGACTTTTAAAGATTCTGATAACCTCCAAGAAGTTGAGATATTCACTGTCTTCTAAAGTTATGCAGATCCAGAAAGCTCATTGCAATAACTGTATAGAAATTTACATTTAATTTCAAGGAAGATGAATAGGATTAGTTGTAGACTCCAATATAATTCTGTCCATCAGAATTAAAGTATTTCCTTCTCTTCTAATTTAGTCAAGGTATTTATTTGTCGTTTATTCTGCTTTGTAAAAGGGATGTGTCAATTTCCTTTGACTTCCTTCTCATGTCTGAGGACTTATATGTGATTTCTTCTAGACCACAATTTTCTGTCCTAACACATAATTTTCAGTAAAAGCAAAAAAACTTTTTAAACTGAATTAACATATTTGAACTCCTGTCTCTTGAATTAATGGCTAGTACAGTCTCCAGTTAAGTTCCTCAGATTCAGGGAGCCCCAAAAATATGTATTTAATTCAACTCAGACTTTGAAGATTCTGAAGTTCTTCTGGGTCTTTCAAAGCCATTCCAGTCTTGAGTAAATAATATCTTTTAAAAAACATAACTGCTATATTTAACTGGTTGACACAGCTTTATTGGAAACAGATTTGAAATTTTAAAGAGTAACAATTATATATTTCTATATTGTGGGTCCACTTTTAATCATTACTTAATAGAAAAGGTTTTCAAATTAAATTTATTTCTACCTTCTATATTTTATTAATGGTTCAGTGTTATATCAAATATATAACAGCATGGATTAAAATGAATTGTTAAATTATATCTTTTTAAATATTTATTATTTTCAGAAAGTGGTGTTTTTATTTTTTTTTAATAATTAAAATAGTTGAAATCCTATGATCATCAGCGTCAAAATTACTTTATTATGTATAACAAATTGATACTTTTTTGGTATATTTTATCATCTTCAGCATATTTCAAAACGAGAAGGATCTAGATAATCTAGATAATTGTTCCATAATTTATTAAAGGCCTGAGAAACTTTCTAGGAAATATGAAAAATTTTTTTTAAAAAAATATTCCCTAGACATTATGTTTTGTGGTGATTTAATCTCCTTTTTACCAGAACTGGGCTTGGATAAAAGGACCATATTCATTCAAAAAGCTTAATTTTACATATATATTGCCCATTAAAATGAAAAGAAAAACAAAACCCATAAAGGAACTACAGAACATATAGGGGAGGCACTCAAAGGTGATAAAGCTATAAAGGGTAAGTTCAATCAATTCAGTGATTATTTTGGGAGGATCTGACACTTCACACATTCTCTGTAGCAGGTAGATTAAAGGAATGAAATCAGTTGGAAGCAAGTATGGAGGAAATATTAGAGCAAACAGATAAATTGTAAACCATTATTTCACTAAATCCAGAGGTCATTCATCACAACGTTTCAGATGTGAACCCACAGAATTGCTAGTCAAGGTTATAGAAACATCACAAGAACCATGGCAGAGGACTGGTGGGTACACAATTTAACTCATATAGACCTAAAAGGCTCTGGAGAAGATCCTGGGAACTGTCAGTTAGAAAGTCTATTAACATGACAGAGTTTGTAACAGAGTGAAATCACTGATGATACAGGTAAACACAGTCTTTGTGAAGGTGACAGCATGTGTTTTTTAAAGGAAAATCCTGTCTCACCAACCTGTTGAAGGCTGTATTATGGTTGATAAGCATGTTTATGAAGGGAATCCTGTAGACCTAATATATTTTCAAAACTTCTTTGGTTAAGTTCCACATGACAGCCTACTGAAGAAACTAAATTACCACACAATTGGGCAAAAGGTTCTTTTATGGACTAAAACCTGGTTTAAAAAGGAGAAAGCAGATGCTCATGCTTAATCGTCTCTCTTCAGATGGAAGTGACTGAGAAATGCCTGTCAGTGTCAGAAATGCCTTCTTACATTCATAATACAGGAATTCCTGATACTGATAAAAGTACAAGAGAAGTAGACTGCAGATAGCAGCCAAAATCGTATATTTTTCCTAAGCAGCAGTACCTTTGCTACTCTTGAAGACAGAAGACTGGGTTAGATGAACCCCTGGTTAGAACCTATAGGGTATTTCTATTGTCAGAAATCTGACTGGTTCAAATAGGAAAAATGTTTCTTTACGGTTAAGCCTTCCACTTTCAGAACCAAAAAATGTAATGCTATTATGTTATCATTTCATTCAGTAATATATACACTTTTAAATCTGCCTAATAGATCATATAGTAAATAGGTAAACAAAAAAAAGTGTTACTGTTAAACACTAAAAGTAAACACACTCACCATAATATACAGATTAAGGTTTTTTTTTTTTTATTAGGTTAAGGTTTTGTTTTTCAGCTTTCCTACCTTAATGAAAGGAATATTACAAAAATACTGTGAATCTCTTAGCTGCTCGAAAAATTCAGCTAATGTATTATTTTTTTTATTTGAAACTTCTTTATTTAAACATTGTTGATTGTAAGCAAACTTCTGCTATGAGCTAGAATGCAGAAAGATGTTACCGTTTTTCCTTCCAGATGAAATGATGTATCCATAGTCTACCTTGGAAGTCTCTAGTGATATCCTCCACCGAATGTTTTTGGATTGTTGCCTGGAATTTTGGATACAGGACTGAAGCTATTTATACAGTTTCTTTGCATTGCTAATTTATCCAAATCTTAAGTGCAGATAACTACTGAGACACTAACCAAATGCTAGATAGCAGGATACAACAGAAATACATGATGGAGAGCGCCCACTTCCTCAGTAGATGCTCTGTAAAACACAGGAAGAGCGAACCCTTAGTGTTTCTCACATATATGTCCAAGACTAAGTCCGGGTGGAGTCAAATGCCAAGCCTGAAAGTGCTCTACAAACAAGGTTCTGGAAAATACTTTCCTAGCCTTCAGTTCCTCATGTGTCTTAGCATGGAAACTTATTGTGTTCATAATTGCCATGATAATTCTTGAACACACCATGTCTCACCACATCTGAAGTGTCCAGATGACATAAGCAATTTGTAATACTTGGGTCATATTCTGAAAGATGAATGAGTCACCTTTTGAAAGTACATGGACTTTCTCCCAGAGAGAGAGGTGGTTTCATCACATGCCTCTTATTTACTAAAATGAACTAATGAAAATGGACAGCAAATTGAAGTCAAACTCTGATTGTTTGAAGATAGTGCTTTTATCTAATCATTCTTAGGTGATGTTAAGGCTAATTGTGCTTTCAGCAAGCTTCATATATTCTGGTACAGAAATTTTTAATTTTTGTATTATATTTTATAATTAATAGTTTCATAGTAACATGTTCCCATTTTATTTAAATATCTTATGTCACTTTCTCTTGCCTTCATTTTAATGCTTATGGTTGCAGAATTATGATTTTTTTTTAATTCAATGAATCCAGATAATTTTCCCTCAGTGTGTTGTTACAATCATACTTTACATATTAAAAAGCCCGTTTATTACGTAGATCACTATATAAATATTATCTAGTAATCAGAATTTAAAAAACAAAACAAAAATCCTAACTCTGATTTCATTAGCTTTTATTCTTTCTTTTACTTTATAACATATCTGTCTTTATAATATATATTCATATCTAATACATTCATTATATGAAATGTTTAAGGTGCTCTCCAGGAATTTGGAATGTGTTTTTCAGTCATTGCAGCAACATTCGAAATGCTGCTTTACAAACACTGGCTTTATTATTTCATCTTGTACACCCTAAGACACCCTGTTAAAGCTCTTTCTAAACCCGGGAGGACAAAAAAGAAAATAATTTTTCTGCTGTCATTGAAAATTCAGGTCAAAGCTCCTAACACATAGATTTTCTTGAAAGATATACAGTTAAGATCAATATAGTGCCATTAAAAAATACATTTCTGCTGAGTCATCTGAAAGCAGCTTGGAGTCTTTGTTTTTAGCAAACACACTTAATTATAGAATCTGGATATACTCACTGATCTGTGAAGGTTAATATCTGTCCTTAAAAGTAGATGTGCTGAGTTTCTTTTGTCTAGTCACCTAAATATTAACAGGAATTTTCAAATAGAACTGAATTGTCCACCTTATTAAAAAAGTAATACTCATTATAAACTTTTACCTGTGGATCAATGGGTGGGTACTTATTGAAATTTAGAAGCTACTTCAGCTTTCTTTTGATGTCCTTAAGACAGAAATTTTCACACCTGAAATCTTTCAGGGCCAGATGTTCAGAGGTTTTGGGGGTTTTTTTGGGTTTTTTTTGGTTTGGTTTTTTTTTTTTTTTTTTTTTTTTTTTTTTTTTTTTTTGGGGGGGGGGGGGGTTGGGGTTTTTTTAGCAGCTATGACAACATTTTTGCAAATGGCTACCTACTAGCTGCCTGTCCGGATATTCAGGTAATAACCAGCTTTTTAACCATAACAAATAAATGTCATATACATACACATATATATGTATAATGTATATTGCACAAAGTATTTATATATATATAATTAAAACCTTAAGTTGAGCAATAACATCTGTGCAAGTATTAATTTTCCCATGAGTGATGCCTCTCCTGATTTGTCCACTCACTTCTATCTGTAGAACCCAGAAACAAAACCCAGGAAAAAAACAAACTAACACTACCTGCCTTGTCCCCACACCAAAAAACCCAACCAAACAAAAAAAAAATCCCAACCCAAAAACCCCAGACTCTTCTCCTCAAAAGTAATATACACTACAGGAACAAATAATCATTATTTTAGATATCTTAAAGAAACATAGAATCATAGAATCATTAAGGTTGGAAAAGACCTCTAAGATCATCAAATTCAACCGTCAACCCAACGCCACCATGACTCCTAAACCAGGCCCAGAGTGCCACATCCACACCTTTTTTGAACACCTCCAGGGATGACGACTCCACCACCTCTCTGGGCAGCCTGTTCCAATGCTTAACCATTCTTTCAGTAAAGAAATTCTTCCTGATGTCCAATCTAAACCTCCCCTGACGCAACTTGAGGCCATTCCCTCTTGTCCTATCACTAGTTTCTCGGGAGAAGAGTCCAACACCCGCTTCACTACAACCTCCTTTCAGGTAGTTGTAGAGAGCGATAAGGTCTCCCCTCAGCCTCTTCCTCTCCAGGCTAAACAGCCCCAGTTCCCTCAGCCGCTCCTCATAAGACTTGTTCTCAAGACCCTTCACCAGCTTTGTTGCCCTTCTCTGGACACGCTCCAGCACCTCAGTGTCCTTCTTGTAGTGAGGGGCCCAAAACTGAACACAGTACTCGAGGTGCGGCCTCACCAGTGCCGAGTACAGGGGCATGATCACCTCCCTACTCCTGCTGGTCACACTATTCCTGATACAAGCCAGGATGCTGTTGGCCTTCTTGGCCACCTGCGCACACTGCTGGCTCATGTTCAGCCGGCTGTCGACCAGCACCCCCAGGTCCTTTTCCGCCAGGCAGCCTTCCAGCCACTCTTCCCCTCTTGCAACGAGAAAACTTCTTAGAGTCAACTGATGCTTTCCCCCTTCCCTAAAGAGTGCATTACGTGAAAAACATGTTTTTAGTAATCTGAAACTGTTCTTGTTCACAGAATTTAGTTGATGTAGAAAAGTGCCAACATTCACAGACTTGGAGGAACACTGCCCTTACTATTGAAAAATACATGGTTTAGAACATGGACTGGAGGAAACAGAATGTTTTCTCCTGGGAATTTATGCCACTATCCGTCAATTCATTTAGGAGATCTCTAGCCATCAAATAACTTAAAAGAAGAATTTAAATCTCTGCTGTTGACTGTCTAAAACTTACTTATTAATGGTTACAAGATATAGATTTGAGGTGCCCTACTGATATGAAAAATAATCTAATCTTTCTTGAGCTCTAACTGAATGACATTGTAATTCATACGAACATGAAAAGGAACACTGAGAAAGGTCTATTCAGAATAACAGTAACCTAATCCTTAGGACAATTAAGTGCAAATAAGAGAAGCAACAAAACATTGAGACAATGTTTAGATTGCATTAGAAGAATTCATGATGAGATAAGCCCCTTTTTCTGATAATGAGAAAAATAAATATTTCAAATTTCATTTGATCCAGTTTAAAAAGTAAATAAACAATAATTAACACTTAACTCGTGTATCTGATACATTGGCAATGTAATATCATTCTTATTTATGCATTGATGAGGGAAACATGGAGGTTCACCTGTGTAATTGCTAATTCAACTTAGCATTTGGCATTGGACCGCTATGCATACATACAGGTGGATCATTGATTACTAAACCATAATTAGCAGATATACCACGTCATAACAAATGGTCACGTTCAAGTATGTCTTTTCTGTAAGGAGACATTCTGGATAAGAGGACCATTCATAGAAATGCCTGTTCGCTATTTTATTTCCTATGGCTACTTCTCATATAACCAAGTTCAGGAAAGAAGATGCCTGATTTCAAGGGAAACAATGAACAGGTTGAGAAAGAATGAAAGAAACCTGTTTTCAAGTAGAAAGAGACATTTTAAAGAGCTAGAATAGGAAAAAAAGAGCTTCATGTTGCTGAATGTTCACCCTGGAAAGGAAAAGGGCCAGGGTGGTGCATCTCAAGACCTCATCTCTGGATACGAGGAGAGCAGACTTCAGGTTGCTCAAGGAACTACTTAGTAAGGTCCCCTGGGAAGAAGCTTTTGAAGGTGCTGGGGTCCATCAGTGCTGGTCACTTTAAGTACCACCTCCTAAGAGCACAGGAGCAGGCAGTTCCAAAATGCAGGAAGTCAAGCAGGTGAGGCAGAAGGCTGGCTTGGCTGAGCAGGGATCTTCTTCCAGAAATAAGGTGAAAAAAGAAAGTATATGGCCAGTGGAAGTAAGTTCAGGCGACCTGGGAGGACTACAGAGATGCTGTTTGCCACTGTAGGGAGAAAATTCGTGTGGCCAAAGCTCAATTAGAGTTGAAGCTGGTCTGTACTGTGAGGGACAATAAAAAGGGCTTTTTAAAATACGTTAATGGCAAGAGGCAGGCCAGAAATAACATTGGCCCATTACGTGACGAGCATGGTCACCTCACAAACAGGGACATAGACAAAGCAGAGATGTTTAATGGTTTCTTCACCTCAGTCTTCAACACCGATGATGCACTCTGGGACCCCCAGAACCCTGGGCTAGAGAACCACGACTGTGAGAATGATAAACTCCCAACCGACCCCAAACTTGTGCAGGATCTGCTGCTCCAGCTGGATCCCTGTAAGTCGATGGGACCTCATGAGATTCATCCCAGGGTACTTAAAGAGCTGTCTGATGTCATAGTGAGACCTCTCTCAATGATTTTTCAATGCTCTTGGGAATCTGGAGAGGTCCCAGTTGACTGGAAGCTGGCAAACATTGCCCAAATCTTCAAGAAGGGCAACAGGGATGATCCTGGTAACTACAGGCCTGTCAGTCTCACTTCATTGCCTGGCAAAATTACGAAGAATATTATTCTGGGAGTTATTGAAAAACACCTGAAAGACAACGCAGTCATTGGTCCCAGCCAGCACGGGTTCACGAGGAGAAAGTCCTGCTTAAACTTAATTCCTTTCTATGACAAGGTTACCCACCTAGTGGACCAAGGGAAGCCAGCTGATGCAATCTTTTTGGATTTCAGTAAAGCTTTTGATACTGTCTCTCACAGTATCCTCCTGGACAACATGTCCAGCATACAGCTGGATAAACACATAATGCAATGGATGAGCAATTGGCTGATGGGTCAGACTCAAAGTGTTATAGTAAATGGGGCTACATCGGGCTGGTGGCCAGTCACTAGCAGGGTTCCACAGGGATCCATCTTAGGGCCAGTACTCTAATGTCTTCATAAATGACTTGGATGCAGGACTTGAAGGAATACTAATTAAGTTTTCTGATGACACAAAATTGGGAGGAGCTGTTGACACTCTTAAAGGCAGATAGGGCCTGCAGAGAGAAGATCTGGACAACTTAGAGAGCTGGGCAATCACCAACCACATGAAGTTTAACAAAGGCAAGTGCCAGATTTTGCACCTGGGGCATGGCAACCCTGGATGTACATACAGACTGGGGAACAAGAGGCTGGAAAGCAGCCCTGTGGAGAAGGATCTGGGGGTTCTGGTCAATGGCAACCTTAACATGAGCCAACAGCGAGGCCTGGCAGCCAAGAGGGCGAACCGTGTCCTGGGGTGCATCACGCACTGCATTGCTAGCCGGTCGAGGGAAGTGATTGTCCCACTTTACTCTGCACTGGTGCAGCCTCACCTTAAGTACTGTGTGCAGCTTTGGGCGCCACAGTATAAAAAGGATGTGAAGCTACTAGAGAGTGTCCAGAGGAGAGCCATGAAGATGGTGAAGGGTTTAGAGGGGAGGCCATATAAGGAGTGGCTAAAGTCAGTTGGTCTTTTCAGCCTGGAGGAGATTGAGGGGAGACCTCATCACGGTCTACAGCTTCCTCACAAGGGGAAGAGGAGGGGCGGGCGCTGATCTCTTCTCTCTGGCGACTAGTGACAGGACCCGAGGGAATGGCAGGAAGATATGCCAGGGGAGGTTTAGGCTGGATATTAGGAAAAGGTTCTTCACCCAGAGGGTGGTGGAGCACTGGAACAGGCTCCCCAGGGAGGTAGTCACAGTGCCAAGCCTGACAACATTCAAGAAGCATTTGGACAACACTCTCAAACACGTGGTGTGAATTTTGGGGTTGTCCTATGCAAGGACAGGAGTTGGACTCGATGATCCTTGCAGGTCCCTTCCAACTCAGGACATTCTATGATTCTATGAGCTAAGAGCAGCCTTCTACTGTCTCCAAGGACTTCGCTGAGAAGACAGAGCCAGGCTTTTTACAGCTGTGCATGTTGGGAGGATAAGAAAAAAAAGATAAAAATTAAAACAGGAGAGGTTTAGACCTTGGGTAAGGAAAACAGCCTTCTTCCCATGAATATAGTCAAGCAGTGGAACAGGCTGCCCAGAGAGGCCGTACAGCTTCCATCTTTGGAGGTTTTCAAGACCTAGCTGGATCAAGCCCTGAGCAGCCTGGTCTGACCTGATAGCTAATGCTGTTTTGAGCAGGAATTTGGACTAGATATCTCCTGTGTGTCCCTCCCAAAGTGAATTATTCTATGATTTCATTAATACTTTTCTAATGGAATAATACTTTTGGAAGTGTTAGAGTTAGTTTAGTTTAGAGGTCCATTCACTTCCTCTTTGCCTCCTGCTCTCTTCATAAACCTCTAGAAGAAGAAAAGACTTAAGGAATTCCCAAATAAACAGTTGATTTAACAATGTAATTTCATCAAATCAAAACTTTTATCAAAAATGGGCCAGATCTGTTAATTTTCTAGGAGACTCTCTTCAAATCTCAGGAACTTCAAAGATCATTTCAATGTTCAGAAAGTTGAGTAGGTATGGCAGAAGGCTAGCCTGACTGAAGAGGAAACTCCTTGGCCAAGCTCAAAGGTAAAAAAAAAAAAAAAGTGTAAAAGGTGTGGAAGTAAGAATAAGCTACCCAGGAGCCTGGCAATGCAGGAATGGAATTAGGAAAGCCACAACTCAGCTGGTGTTGAAACTGGAGAGGGACATGAAAGGCTTTTATAAGTACTTAGGCAGCAAAAGGAAAACTAAAGAAAATGTAAACCTATTGCTCTGTGAGGTGGGAGAATCTAATAATAAAGAACACAGAAAAGACTGAAGTATTCAATGTTTTCTCACCTGTATTTCTTAGTAAAGTCTATTCTTGGGCTTCCTAGTTCTTTGAGGGAAGTTGCAGAGTCTAGGGTTTTGATGTATGACTCATGGTAAAGAAACAAAGAATTAGAGAATGCTTAGGCAAATGGGACATAAAAAGGTCCATGAGATCAATAGAATACATCCAAGAGTGTGAAGGGAGCTGGCTGATGTCATTGAAAAGCTGCTTGCTACCATTTTTGAAAGGTCATGGTGATTAGGGGACATGCCTTCAAGAAGGCAAACATCACGTACATTTTTAAGAAGAGACGAGGATCTGGGGAACTCTACACTGGTCAGCCTCACCCCAGTCCTTCTGGAAGTCCTATATAGGCACATGAAGAACAAAAGGTTATGGGAACAACTATCATAGATTTATCAAAGCAAAATTGTGTCTGACTAACCCTCTATGACAAAATGACTGTCTCAGTGGAGGAGGAGACAGTAGTGGATGTTGTCTACCGTCATTTTAAGAAGGCTTTCAACACAGTCTTCCATTATATCATTATAGCCAAACTGGGCAATGTAAGGATTGACAGGATGGAATACAAGACAGGTGAAAAATTGGTATTTTTCAGAGATTGATACTGGGAAGAATACTGTTCAACATCTTTATTAGTGATCTAGACACTGGGATGGAGAGCATCCTTATAAAATTCAAGGGATGTTACCAATCTAGGGGCAGTGGTCAATACACTGGAGCTACTTTTCAGGACTGTGACTTAGCTGCACTTTATAAAACAGACCTCTGCTTGCAAGCTGAAACCAGGATGGGTGAGTTTGCTCTATCCACTATTTTTTCAAAGAAATAATATGCTAACTGACCTAGAAAGCAATGTATTGGCTGACTAAATCTTTTACAACAATCCTTCCAGAACTGCCTGTAAATTAGTGGTCTTTTCTAGCCAAACAAATGGTTTGTAAGTCATAAGTATCTTAAAAATGGCCTCCCTAATGGCATAAATGTGTCTTTTTTTCATTTTTCTTTTTAAAGACACTTTTAAATGGTCATGAAATGAAATTGATTTAAAAAAATCCATAAAATGGTGAATTAGTTTTCAAGAAGCAATTCTTATCTTTTGGCACCGATTGTATTTGACTTTATAAACAGCTGAAACCACTGGGTGAATTGATAGTGAATAAATATTTGCTTATTCCAAACAAGAGATAAAGATTCAGTCTATGTTTTTGTTTGCAGCATACAGCCCATCCTTCTTCTATTAACTCCTCAGATCTGTAGCCCAGAAAATTGATCAAGTGAGAATTATGTTAGCAAGAAAAATGAAAATCCTGGTGCTGCCTTTTGATTACCTTTCCTCATACAAATCTGGAGAAAAAGAAAATTAAAGAGACCTTCCTTGGAACTATAGAAATGAGGAAAAAGGAAAAAAAAACCCAAACAACAAAAACCACAAAAATACAGAATGAGTTTATACACCACAGACCACAACTTTTCACATACCTTTTAAGAGGACATGAAAAGTTCCCCCTCTTTTCCCTGACACTGTGAGAAGTAATTTCCAAAAAAACCCATGGAAAATATGATAACAAAGATGACCAAGTACAAAATAGTGTCTAACATACACATATAAGCGTATTACAGACTTACATATTTATTTCAGAAGTGTTGGTGATTTTTATCTCCTACCAATATTAGTCAATTTGTGCTCACAACATTTGAGCCCAGAGATTTGTCTTCCCATTTCTACAGTAATTTCAAAACATTTGATAAACAATTGAAATAAATAAGTTACTTCAAAAATGTGATTTTTAAGTGAACATTGTATTTTCAAATTTCTGTGATTTGAATTGGTTGGAGACTGCTGGAGACAGCTCATGTTGTACAGACTGATAACTGCCTCATAGCCAAACACATGCTAACACTGCATCATTTAATTCATATATTTAATCCACATTATAAATTCAGTAAAAAAAGTTTGTCATGCCAATTCTTACCCCTAATATTATGGAGTAACAAACCTTTAATATGTTATAAAGATCTCATCTGTGATGCCCCAAGAAGTAGAGAGAAGTCATTATTAACTCCCAACACTTTCAAGGGTGCCAAGAAACTGTGCATCACATCAGCCATGGAATTGCTTTTCTAAATCACAGGTTTTTAGGTTATTCCCATATTCTCCCTCCCCATCCCTGCCTTTTCCAAAGATGTGATTTTAAGTATAAACATGTTACAAATTAATTTGAAAAAGACATTTTCAAAAGTTGGGTCAATTAATTCAAATCTATTTACTAAAATCCTCATCCAAATTTACATTTGAACATTTACATTGAACATTATGATACTGGCTGAGAAGGTCACATTATTGGGGGGGGAGGGGGGAATCTTTAATCTAAATACTTAAACAGAACTCATTTTCACTACTAAATGTACCACAGGTTTTGGGGAATTTTACAGAAAAACACCAGGAGAACTATTCTACACAGCCTAGTATCTAGGAGGAAATAATAAAATGAAATAACAAAAAAGCCCCCCAAAACTTCTGTTACAAATAATTTATTAATGAATTTAGCTGCCTGTTTAAGGATATTAAAGCTAACTGAAACACTAGTGATACCATAGAGACAAAAGAGGTATTCCCTGAACAAAATTGAAAAGTGCTGTTAGAAAAACGCTTCTTCAGGCTACATGAAGTAATAGTGGCTTTGCTTCTATGAAAGAAAGGGAATAAAAAAAGAAATAAACCAAACAAATTTCATAAACTTTGGGGAGAGAAAAAAAGATTCAAAGATCCTTGTTACATGAGACAAGCTTGTGAAAAACAAGAACAAAAAAATCAGTGTGAAGAGAACGTATAGTACTGTCAAAAATTGTATTATATTTTATATATGCTTCTCAAATTTAAGTGTTTTGCAAATTTCAAGTATAGTTTAACAGAATTAGCTTTGTTCTTCTACCACCCATAGGGCCATCATCAATTGAAAGAAAAAAGAAATTTATTCCTGTCATTAAATAAATGTAAAATAAATAAGAAATCTTAGAAGTCATAATCTCATTTTAGAACTGTCTCTTTAGTTAGGCTGTAGAGTGGCTGTCATGTCCCAAAAGACATAATTTGATGTGCATTCCATTATACTTTATCTACTGTTTAGAAACAGTCATCAGTCATGGGTCAGTTTGGTATACTCGGGTGAGAACATATTAAGTAGGACAAGAAAGACCTATCCCCAACACCACAAGATTTTTTTGGTAGGAGGATCTATCTACTATTCCAGCAGCCAGGAAAGCTTATTTCTCTGGATGTGTGATTTGACACAGCAAGAGGAAGCAGTCACTTAGCAGACTAAATTGAAAGTGAAGTCTTGGCCATTTTTAAATCAAGGAGACTTTTGCCACTGAGTTTAGAAGTGCAATCAGTTTCAAATCTGGAAGAAAGGTATAATAGTCAGATATAGTAGCATAAAAGTAAGAGAAAAAACATTTAGATTCTACATAAAATCTAACACAGACTCCAGGGCAAAACTGAAGAATAGTCTCTCATTAGAAAGTGAAACATTCATGGTCCAGGTGTTTAAAAATCTAGGCTTGATCAGTTATATCTACTGTACAGGATAGCTACTCACATTGGCAAGGAGAAGAACAGATGACTTAAGTACATCCTTTTCAGCTTTAATATCTATTAGAGCATGGATGAGTTCCAGAAGTGAGCTGACTGGGTTCAGGGAAGTTCAATTGCTCCCAACATGCAAGCACCTGCCTGCCTTGTTACCGCAGGGACATGCAGTTGAAACTAATTTGCAAATGTGTTCTTCACAAAGCTCCTGATTAAATGAGCTAAGTCATTCATATCAATGCTTTTTTTCTGAAAGAGGAAGTCTGACAAAAACAATGTAAAAAAGATAGCTGCAGATGCATATAACGAAATTAAAGTATTAGGTGTACTGCAGTGCTATCATGTTTTCCACCTGCTCCTCTTGTGCACATGCAGCTTTTTGCCAATACACTCACCAGAAAGGAGGGAGACTTTGTATATTAAAATAGAACCTTGTTTT
>WAAD01018879.1:3728-46586 GCA_013389945.1 Fregata magnificens
TGTATTAGGCCAAATCCTCCCTTTCAGTTTGAACAGTTCGAGCCATAGCATTAGTCTTCTGCTCTTTAAATCTATTCATAAACAAAAACCAAAATCCTTCCCCAAAGAAATGACCACACTAACCCATTATCTTGTGTAACCAAGTGCAATCAAAGAGCTTCATTTACTTTATGTAAATGTCCTCTCCCTTTCCCAGGCCTAATGTTTTCTTATTCTCTGTTGTGTCACCTCATATCTAACCTAGATAACTAAGATCATCTGGGTGGAGACTCTGGGTAAAAAAAGTCACTACTGACTAAAAAAATTCAGCACCTTAGTAACTTAAGATACTTTTGAAGTAAATAACCTGGTTCTTCCTGCTCTGTTTACAACATTAAAAAAAAAGTGTGCATGCAATATATCCAAATATTTCCATATTAATTGTAATCTATTTACTGTCAATAAAAAGCTTACAATCCTTTATGATCTAAAATGAAGACTGATTTTCAGTAGCCTAAGATGTTTAAAAGACACAAATGCAGTATGATATTATTAAATATAGACTTCCTTAATGCTTACAGCATTTCCTCTGTTAACGTTAATAAACCAGGCATAGAAGTCAGAATTGTTTCCTCCAAACAGCACCACTCAGTCTGCCATTGTTTCCAATTACATTTCTGATTCAAAGACCAGTAGCAGAGAGCCAGCAAATGACAGCTGCTCCATTGTCCGCATGTCCTACGGTACAAAACCCCGAGTCATGGCATAAAGGGGTTAAAGTGTGTGATGGCTATGACAAGATTTTGGGGGGATATTAAAGCTCTCTGAAGCCTTGGTGGTTTATTGCCAAAGCGTAACGCATTCCCATGTTTCGTTCTGCGGCTGGTTACGACAGTGTGAGGTATTTACTTGTATGGCCATTCTTACTTCCGCTCCGCTTCACTCCTGAAAACTACAGCATAGTACTGGCAAAAATAATGAGTGACGACATTTTGTGGACCAAGGTCTCCTCTAAGATTCAAACACTAACATTCACTAAACAAATGTGAGAGGAAGATTTGCCTTATATGCTTTGATACAATAGAGTTTGATGGAAGAGATTTTATCTCAGTTTTCCCTTGTTCTGTTTTCACTTAACAGGAAATCTTTATGCACTGGCAGTCAGATTTCACAGCTAAAAAAATAATACCTGCCTTGAAAATTTGAGAGTCTTTCATCTATTTTCTTTTAGCGCACATCAATGAGCGTTTCATCTGAGACGCATCAGGATATACACTAAGCTCTTAAACACATTAAACCAACTGGATCAAGTCCTTTAAAGGTGTTAACTTATGTCTGCCTTGCTCTTTCATTTTATATCATGATTTCCTTTTCGTTTATTAATTCTACATGTACCGTACTAAAGCAGAATAAACTAGCACTAATTTTATCTCAGGCCATTTTATATCCCTTTCCCCTTCATCTCCTTGCCACTTTACATATTTCCAGCAATTATACCCTGAATAGGCGACCAGTATCTCGAATACATGAGCAGGAAAAAATTCAACTGTTCCTCTTTCTTGTTGAACCCCTTCTGGTTCCAACTATCAGTGACATTGCCACTGCTCTGCTATCAACAGAAGTTCATGCTTTCTTGGTTTTCAGTACCTTTTTCCTTCCGAATAGTCTCTTCAACGGCTGTTTCTTTATTTACCTGTTGCAGAATTTGTAATAGCTATCTCCTCAACCATTTTAATTTTTAAGTTTCCCATTCAAGCCTAAGTATCTTTTATTAAGATGAAAGGATCCTCCTATTCTTGAGCTTCCACATATCTGCTACAATTCCTTTTATATACATCCAGAATATTGCTACTCAAGTCATTTCACCTCTCCTGTCATTTTGGCTATGTCCAGCTTATGCTTATCCACATTTAGCTCTTAACTTTTATTTAAACAAAGTGCAACTAATCATTTTACTCATCTATCTAATATTACATTAACCCATATTATCATTATAGCTGAAAGACAGAGATTAACAGTGTCATCAACCGAAGCGTCACTGTAGTGGTCCAGCCTTGTACTGGAAGCTGATATTATTATTATCGTTATTATTCCTTTACTCTGGCATCCAGCAAACATCGTGCTACAGCACCAGCATGTGTACTGATTACAACAGGGTACAGGAGGTCATAACCTACATCTACTCCATGGCAAAGATCTGCTAACTTTGGGGAAATGCTTCTTTCCTGCTCTAAACTCGAGTAAAGGTGATGTAACATATGCTTCCAACGAAAGGGAAACTGTGAATCCAAACAAACAGAAGATGGAGGTTAAGTTCATATTATAATTTACACAGGTAGCTTCCAGAGGCTTGCAGTTTTCAACATTATAAAAGGTCGTAGATCTGGCTTTCACAGTGAGCTAGGTCACATCACCTTTATTATCTTTGTTTCACGGATGCATACTGCACACGACCAAAATAACAAGAAAGAGGAACCTCCACTCTGCCGTGGCACAGCCATGTGTTTCAGCGAGTCAGAAACTACCATTTAAACAGCCAGAAGAACAATCTGTAGAATTTCCGAAGCTATTTCAACACTATCTCTTTCAGTAGCATTGCAGCAGAGCACAAACAGTCAGAGCAATTTTATGTAAGTGTTTCACATAAATGTTGGTGGGCCTTTTCTACCCAAAAGCACTTGAAAGAAGTAGAAGGAGGCAATTTCTTTATATACATTGATTATATAATTTGGTCTATTTGTTGAAAGAGAGGAGGAGTTGATGACAGGGCCATCATTGGTGCGACTTTTTACATATGTAACTCATGTCGGAAGCTCTTCCTCTCTTTGGCTCCCTGCTAGCTTCAACCATGCTAACAAAAAAGGGAATGGGCAGAAATCTTAAGCCCCTAGGCACTACACAAGAATCCTGATGAATAGAAACAGTAAGAAAATACACACATGTACGGCCAAACTTCAGACTTGATCACAATAGCCCTGTGCTCCACTGTGCCTCATCTGTAACAGAGGAAGAAATCCGAATCCCAGATTCGGATTTCATCATTAAATGCTACACCAGTGGGATACAGGCTGAGCGAGCCCAGAGGATGTAAAGCTTGTGCTTAATACTTTTTAAAAATTACTTGCTCCTAGGGATGACTGGTATCAATTTTTATTTCAGGTCAGCATTAAAAAAAATACAAACACTTTTTTTACTACACACACACACTATATTTGTATTTTCACCTTTCCCTACACTCCATTCTTCGAGACATTCCATTCCATTGCAGTCCTAGATTTGACCAGGGACAAATCACTGGATTTTCCATTCCCAAGGCCATACTCAAAATAAGGAACTGGAAGGACAAGAAACTATCTGAATTTGAAACCTCTGTTTCTCCTATAATTAGCTTTCTTAGAAACAGTGTTAGAAACTTAAAGTACAGCAAAAAACTAAAACACAGCTTTCTGTGTAATAATTTTCCAATCCAGTGCATTCTACGGCGAGCACTAACAGGTGAGTTTGGCACTTTAAAAGCCATTCCCCCTCTGCCCCAAAGAAAGCCATTGGCGGGTCTAAGCTGTACAAATGACAGCATGCATATATGTTACTCAAACAGGAATATGTAATAAGAATGCAAATTGCAGATGCTGGAAAACACTAAAAAAGACAGGGGAAGAAGGGTAAATCTCCAAAAGGGATATACATTATTAAAAGATATCTTTGTAATATATGCAAAGCTGTCTTTTTGACTAAGCTATTGACCAGGGAAAAAGGACTACAGGTCTTTGCTATTATGGTGTGCTGCCAGCTTTCAGCTTTATATACTCACTTCTCCGGTGAGATTTGAATATCCTAGTCCTTTGCCATTTTTACCCTCTCTCCCCAGCATTTGACTGAATTTTAAATGTCTAACACATTGAAATTCAGTGAAGGAGATGGAATAAAAGTGTGCAGTGAATAACCAGCAGTGAATAACATCCAGAAAGCACTTGTGTATTTCTTTCCTACTGAGAAAAATGTCCTAAACAACATTTGATTTATTTACCCCGATGTTCTCCTTACAGGGACTGACATTGCTGTTGACTGGGCATTTATTTATGATCAGTTGGTACCAGGCTCTGTGGGTTTCGTAGCAGGAAATGTGAAATTCATTACTCTTACCACGCTACACAGTCCATCTTTTATGTATTATATAGTGTACCGATTTACCGCAGGTGTAGACTTGAAAACCTGGAAAATGAATATTTAATGATTATAACATTATATATGCCTGTATTTTGTTACAAGGAAAATGTATCAGTGTATTGTGCTGCATATATTCCGTTATGTTTTTCTAACAGGTCAGTATTTGCAATGGTATTGTCCAGCTGTTGGTACCAGACATTTATTTCTGCTTTACCTGGCATCACTTCTACCAAATTCTTTCTAGTAAAAGAGGTTCTACTAAAAATAGGAAGAGCAAGATGACATCTCTTCAATGAGCAAAATTATTGACTCTGATAAAACAAAAGCAACTTCCCCTGAATCAGAATTAGTCTATTTTCATATCTGTGCCTGGGAACCAAGCTGTCGTCTAGCTTAAATTAAATGACCACTGGATTCAGAATATGAATTTAACAGCTGAGTTCTGAAGTAAATCTTTTTCAATAAAAAGCATTCAAACAGAAGTATTTAAAAAAAAAAGTTTCTCACTAAATTTTCCTTCATAATATAATTAACATATAATGCAACATTGTGGTTGTTGACCTCAAATGCAACTTGCATATATTTCTATTTATAAGCTAAATAACTGTGACACATGAATAAAGTCACTACTTCAGTTTATACTCTAAGCCTTGAAAGTACATAGCCCATTGTATTAACTCTGCTTAATTCACTTGTTTGTGTGTTATCACACGTTGTTAAGATACATAAAACTTCTGTGACAAAAGTGAGCAGACTAACACTTCACATACCAGACTTGATGTCAAGCATATAATGGCTCAGCCAACCTAGCATTCTTAATTTGCTAATCTATAGCAATGAAATGAAGCATAAAGGAAAAAAAGGGGGGAAAGGGGAAGAACACACAAAACCACAAAAGAAAATAGCAATTCAGTTACAAGATTTTCTATGAAACCATGAATATTTATGAAAAAACTAGGAGGTTGTTTTTTTTTTCACTCAGCTTCAAATGTCTCCTTTAAAAACTCTTCTCAAATATTAAGACACGTATTAAAAAAATATAAACTGTGCATATAAAAGAAGGCCAGAATGAAAGACATGCAGCTTTTAAGATAAGCACGCCTTCAGTGCAAGCATCTGCACTCAGAAGAACATTTACACAAATTAACATATTTTATCCACTGTAAGGACCATAAAGCATTTCCAATTCAGCATATAAATTTTAGTTGAATTGTTATGACAAAATCTTTAAGTGTAGCACTAGCAGAAGATATAAGAAGCTGCAATGACCAAAGGCAACAGTGGATTTCCCTGCATAAAGAAATGGATAACAATCAGAAAAAGAAGGTTTGGATATTTGGAGCAGAGGGAGGGTGTTATTCTCAAATTTACAGAATCAGCTTCTTGTTACCATTATGTTTTAAAGCAAATATAATCTCTTTCTGAGTGTAGACAGAGAAAAAGATTACATGATACAGTACAATCCCTTCTCTAGAAACATGGCAATTTTGTCATCAATACACGGGTGAGAGATGTCATTACTCTTGGAAAATAAAAGAATTAGAAAGCTACTACACAGCTATCGGGCACAGTGCTATGCCTAGCAAACAAGGTCACTCCACATTCAAAGCTCTATACCATTTGCAGATTAGGGGCTGCCAATACTATAGCTAGGTCTTTCATCTACCAAAATTCAAATTGCAATGCTTTGGTACATGCCACAGATAGGGTTGCTATGGTACAGCACTCACACAGGCAATGACTGCTTCCACCACTTTATTTCATGGCTGCAAGGACTTGTCTTCCTTGATCAATTTTAAGTTAGTGATGGAAATACTAAGAAGACTGAGATAGGAAAAGCAAATTTAGGGAGCTACACTGGCTCTTGGACCGTGCCATGACGTACTTCTCTGGAGTAAAACATTCAAAAGAGATTGTTCCTTCTCAGGTATATGTAGGAAAAATACTAAACTACCTTCTAAATATACAGTATGTTTAGTTGTACATATAAAGCATCAATATAGTGGATAATAAGTTACTTGTAAATTAGCTTTTTCCACTTTACTTGCACTTTAATGCACATAAGACGTCTTTCCAAGGTGGGTTCTGTATCAGAAAAGATATTTTATTCTACATTAATGATTACAGAGTACAGACTTGGTTAAATACATAATGTCCGACATGTACTGCCGTCCTCTAAAAAGACTTTTCCAATAACAAATTGTCTTTTGCCCATGTTTGTGGGTGGCATTTATCCCACCCTACCATCAGGCACATAATGAATATGCCTAAATTATCAACTTAGCTGTCCCTCTTCGGGAGGGAGGGAGGAAGGGAGGGAGAAGTGTACCCCCTTCGCTCACATCTGCAGATTCCTAAACCCAGGTCCCTCAGTTAAGCACCCAAAGACAGACAGCACAAACGTGGGCCCTACCAGGCCACAGTCTCCCCCATAGATTCCATGTCCTCACCTGAATATTTTTAGGGAATCAAGATTTATGTTTTTCCCCAAGGCAGACTATGGCAGAGCTCCCTTTCGCAACCCTGTTTCTCAAAGGGTTCTTAGTCAATCAGAGGGGTTTTTTTTAACACAGGTGCATATAATACGGCATGTGCACAGTAATGTGTCTAAAATCTATTGCAAATTATTCTAATGTATATTACTTTTAGTGTATTTCATTGTTTCATGAGCACCACAGTCTTACAGATTTAGAAACTGTTATTTTAATTTACAAACTGAGAGTCAAGATCCTAAGTAAAAGTAAAATCTGCCCCCAAATAGGTGAAAATACTGTGAAGAAGCTGCCATTACTACCACATTTGAACCCTCAAAACTAGAACCTCCACCTTGAACCTAAAGTCAGAAATCCACAGCCTGGACCTACAGAAGAAATCTTGGCAGCTGCACTGTCAAATAAAAATCTCACTGAAATATGTCTGAAATCATACCAGTAATTTGTTACCCTTGCTTAAACAACATGTAGGAGAGAGAAGGCTCCTGGTGACTCAACACGCAGGCGAACTGGCACTGTATTTACCCATTGTCACTATCTGGAACTCAGGAGTAATAAATGGATGAAATGCAGCTCATAAAAATATTCATATGATGAAATTTATGGCTTACATTAAAGCATGTTTAACTTGAAAAATGACTATGTAAAGCTCAACTGATCTGTTCCGTGTGTACATTCACAGTCCTATCTGTTTACTTTGGAGCTGCATGTTTAAATTTATTTCCACTTGTGCATATCCAAACTGTGTGCACGTCCCAAACAGCTGAAACTTTTTATCTTTTTTTTTTTTTTTTTAAAATTACATGCAAGTACTGTATTTAAAACAGAGCCTGGTACAATTCAATCTTCTGGACCATAGACATAGTCAAACCCTGAGATGGATAGTGCGAAACTCCTGTCCCCTTCCCTCTGCAAAGCCAAGGCAGAAAGGACGGGCGAGCTTTGCCGCTCGTGATGGAAGTAATCAGCCCTGCAAAGCGCGGCTTGCCAAGAAGAGGACCGTATCCAGAGTGCAGGTTCCTCTTTCTTTTAACACACCGTGCACATAGGAAAAGACACAGTTATCCTCCATGCACAACACAGCTGTCTGGGACCACGGAGGCGAACACGTCTAATATCAAGCCATCTTTGCCCACCTCAAAGGCTGCTGGGGGAAGGAGGCAGCAGGAGGAGGCTGGCCACATGAATCGACCTGCGCGGGCAGAGCCAGCTGGCTGCTGGTTAGGCAACCCAGCCTAACACTTTGACCAGAAAGCTCTTGCACAGATGCCAGTATAGATTGCATAGGTCTTCTTATTTATACCTCCATTAGCATAACTAACAAGGAGTAAGCAGGATTCTCTTCCAGCCCATACATAAAACAAGTATCTCCTTCAAGCGTTTTTCACTGTAGATAGTGAAAAAAATCTTTCACATGCTCTTAAGCTTCTCAATTTTCCAGTAGCAACAACACATTTTTTCTTTTTTGGGGGGCAGCAGAATTATAATACTAGTACTTCTCAATTTAACATCCCCTATGGTTTTGTTCTGTGATCTTTACTGTGGTGTCTAAATTTGTAATATACTGAGGGAAAATAAATACGAAACTTCCACAATGCAATCTGCATGGTCTTCGAACGCCACACCATGTTCACAACGTGACTGAGTACCATCAGGGAGTCATCCCAAACTCCTTACCAACATACCGACAAAAGCAGCTAGTAATGAAACACTTACGGACAATGCTACTCTTTGGACATATTACAATGTATATGGAAAAATGAAGAATCATTATTCTAAAAATATTGATGGGCTAAGTAACAGGATGAGGTGTTTTGCAAGTGGACTTGCACTCAAAAGGACAGTACTGAACCAGAATGTTTTCAGTACAGAATTATTTTCCCTTTGTTTCATTCACAAGTACAGGTCAGCCTTATAGAAGTAATACTTTAAAGACAGAAATACAATTCCCAGTACATACAGATCAATTCATGCTACAGTGCAGTTCATGCTGCTCATGTATTGAACTTCTTTTAGTTGATATGTTTTGTGTCGAGAACTGCTTTTCCTTCTGCCTCAAAAAGAACCTATCCCTCCCCGCAAATATATATGTAAAAACTTGAGTGCAGTTTCTCCTTTTCCCTTTTTTGAGTCAAAAAACCCCAACAAACTGAAAGCCAAACGAGCAAGTGCAGAGGAGGACAATCAGCCAGGGAGACTTGGGAGCAATCAGATGACTTCACAAAACTATTCTGTATTTAGATGTGAATATTTGCAATTAAATGCTATTATAAGTGAATAGCCTGTACAACCTTTTGAAAAGCAGCATCTATTCCTAATTCCATTACATCCAGTTTGCTAAAGAACAGTCTGAGTGACCTGTCATTTACAGAATGAGTATTCCTCAGAGACAGACACGTTTAATCGGGGGGGTGGGGGAAGACATAATTCAGAAGAGACATGCGGATTGAGAACCAAACTCTTCTTAAATCTTTTCCGAACTGTCTTTTATTGCTCAGTTGAAAGGAATTTGCAGTGCAAAATGATAAGAAATACAAACCACCTTCTTAATACATATGCCAAAACATTTACTTTTCTTTTTAATGCCACTTTAATTTCTGGTAAAATTCCAAACCAAGGGTTTATATTTCATGATATTGTCAACTTTGCATAAAACTACTGGTACTACTCATGACTTATACAGCCTCAGGGAGACTATTGATTTTTTTCCCCTTCATAAATCTGAAAATGCTCTGTCTCTTCCCAGTGGACCCATTATATTTATTGGTATCTATCCCAAAACAACTACTCAAGGTTATAGCTATGAAAACATTTGGGGTTTTAATTCACTATACAGAGTCCAGAGAAGCCCACAGATTTTGGCTCGGAACCCAAAATTTGCCCTGACTGCAAAAGACGTATATTTTTTTTATTGTGTGTCAGGACCACAGGGTAAAACTTCTTCTCTGGACAGGGCTTATACCCTCTCTAATGGAACATTAAGCAAATTTTAAAGGAAGGTGAAAAGTGAAACAAGCCCTTCTTTATAGGCAGTCGAGATCAGACAATGACAGTTACCAATAAATATTGGTGTAAGTAAATATTTCATAAATATTTATTGCATAAATGTTTCTTCTAAAACTCAAATTTTCTTATGGAATAGCTAAAATAAAGAAATTATCCTGGCCCTCAGGAAGAGACACCCAACTTTTGAAAACCATTTGAATGTCTGACATCTCAGATGGAAATAAAACACGTGGAGGCGTGGTCAAAGATGAAAAAGAAGATTTAAGCTCTTCAGGTCATTAAAATACAGTATGCTGTAATGACTGATTATGTTGCTATTGCTTTAATTGGCGTGTGAATCTTCAAAGATAACTTTGCATCACCTTTTAAGCTAATTTATGAAGGAACAAGGGCTGGCGTCATGCAATAATCTTCTACTCCCTCTACCCGTACTGAATCCAAATGGAAGATTTGCATGTGAATTTTTTAAAAACTATACTAAGCCACATATCCTATGCTATAATGATCTTCCAAAACAGTATATGCTGACTATACCCATGCCTGTGGGATGTTCCTCTCAACACAAGAAAAATGCTGCCAGTATACACCAAGGCACTTTAATCTGAGTCATGGGGCTACTTGTGACCTTATCTGTAGCCCCCCCTGGAGCAGGTGCTACGAATACAGAGAAGAGCATTAGAGTAATGATTTTGATTTCTTTCCTTATGTTATTAGTATGGACTTGAAAGGTGGGAGTACCGTCACCCTTAGCATGTTACCTGTTTCACAAAGCAGCTGTGCACCGCACTGCAAGGAAAAGAACGCTGCCTCCAAAACCAGCAGCTACAGCAATGTCATTTAGTTTTAAGACATGTAAAAATATAGTCATCACAATAAAAACTGTAGCCTTTGCCAACAGATTTCACTAAGTGGTATCTGAGATACCATAATTTTGATTACATTTAGAACAAAAGCATATGCCTACTGTGCAGTTAAAGTACGCAAATGCTGACTATATATGGCTTTGCACTGTACTTTAATAAATTAAGCACAGAAATTGCAGTATGTTATCCATATTCTACATGAAAATACCTACAGCATAATTTATAACTGGCAGCTGACCAGTTGGCAAGGCAGGCCTAGACTTTGCATATCACATGAATACATAGTCTTTCATTTGTAATCTAGCTTTCATAAAATGAGCAGTAGCAAATTTTCAAGTCTGTAAATTCTACACGGAACCAACACACTCAACTATAAAATCTTGTGTCCCAAGAGTATGACCTGTTCCAGAAAATAGCTGGGTTTACTTTAGATCATTTTACAGTGTCAGCTTTTATAAACATGTTTGGTAAATATACATCACGGCACATACTTCTGTTTTACTATAAACCTTTGAAAGAAAACAGCTTTCAACAACAATCCAAAAATGAGGGGTATTTCCAATAACCTGACATTATCAAATGTTAACCCTGCAGGTTTACCTGCTTTCATGATGTGCTGGTTATTTAATGGCAATATTTCGTAACGTTGCTCTTTTCCTTTACTCTTTGCAGTATAAAGTTATTATCACCTGATCATTGTAGCAAGAGAATTATCACAAATCTTTCCTTCTTTGCTCGAGTTTTAACATATTCAAAATGAGAAAAATGCTCCATGTGTACGTACCACTAACTGTCCATGGAGTTTGTTATAGATACATAGTAACGACAGAAACAGTAGCTTTCAGAAATCATTTACTAATACGTTATCATTAACATATGTCATATCTACAACTTAAAAAATGGTTGTCATAGCAGGAAACGCTCTTAGCCTACAATCACAGAAAAACTGTGCTGCCTAAAATTTATTGAGAAGTGTATACACTATATTTTGACCCACTCACATGTAGAATTAGTTTTTATATGACAATTGGTGAGAGCAAAATGTGGAATGTAAATGTACAGATAATTAAAATCTCTCAATATTTAACAATAAAATCTTTACGTAAATTACTGAGGCTGTGGGTAGGGAGAAAACACAGGTAGAACCCAGGCTTGTTTCAGGATTCAAGCGAGTAAATAAAAACACCTCTGACAAGCACAAAACATGATAAAATGCACCTTTTT
Organism: Fregata magnificens; assembly: GCA_013389945.1. Lineage (NCBI taxonomy): Eukaryota > Metazoa > Chordata > Aves > Suliformes > Fregatidae > Fregata > Fregata magnificens. The sequence continues at coordinate 15,460 of WAAD01018879.1, forward strand.
TGTTTTCTAAACAGGACTCATTATTAAATAAAACCTCTCTCTCCAGGGGAAAGCAACCATATTGCATATTAAAAAAAAGCACTGGAAAGTACCACACTTGGGCTGAAAGCCACAAACGCTGTGCTGCAGCTTTCTTCCTTTGCTATTAGAAGCAACGACAGTTACTCAAAACACTGAGCCGGTATGATGTCCAGGGAAGGTTTCAGTGCCAGCTGTTTGCATCATCTTTAGGGACAAAGGGGTGTGATTTGGGACTGGAGCTACGTTTGGAACTTGCCTTTGGCTGTCCAAGAGATCACCACACAAACAGGAAAAGTCACGAGGTAAGAAATGACGAAATGTATTTGGTGTTATCTCGGTATCAATGTGCCAGTGAATATGGCATGATTCACTTGGTCCTTACAACCCGGTTTCTCCCAGTACAACTCGGGTTCCTTGCTGCTTCCCCTTTTTCCTTCTGAGCACAAAGAGAAAAATTATGCCTACCATTTCCCATGAGTTCCCATCTTTCCCAGCCCAGCCTCCACTGACCCCTACACAAAAAGTCATCAGGCAGATTATGCAGAATTCCACCTTTAGATTTTTTACATGTATCTGTACGGCAAAATGGACATGTGATTTAGCATTTGCTAGACTTATTTTAGGTGTTAGAGAAGTTACACTATTCTTTCATTTCCTCTGCTAAGCAATGAAACAATGAGCAGTGGGGCTAACCATGACAGCATCTTCCTTTTGAAATCACACTCACTGAAATAAATCTGACGTTCCCAGTTAGAAATATCTAAAATTTCAAATACAACTGACTATACAAGTTGTATTTGCTTCACATTTACCAGGTGAAAACTGCAGAGACAGAGACTCTCTCAGCCCTCTCTTTAAGTGATAGTTACAGCTCTGAGCAACAAGATGTTAGCCTAGTATACACTTTAGGATGAAATACCACTACAAACTTAACCCTTTTTTTAGTGAATACTAGCCTGTGGAATATTATTAGGGGAAAGGATGCAGCTGCATCATCTTTAGATCACTAAGAAATTACTGCTGTGCCCCAAGAGGCCAAGAAGCAAGTCATGACACTGTGATTTTGCAATGATTTTATAGAGAGGATGTCCAAATACTGCAATGGTGAGACACATATTCATATCCTCGAGCCCATAAGACAAAACAGAAATGGGTTAATTAGTGAAAGTAATTACCTGTAAAAATAAAATTTGAAAATGGAATTTAAAAACAAGGTGTGTGAGGAGAAATGTAAGATTTTTAGCAAAGACAGCAAATATTATGAAATACCTCAAACGGTACCCGGAAAGATATCTCACTTTCACCTACACAGAGGTTACCTTTCCAGAGGTAAGGTTAAGGTGTTTCACCGAATTACATTTCCTACTCTCCTGTCTCTGTGTTTACTGCAGTTTCAAAAGAATGTCTATGAGTACCACATGAACAGCAGCAGGAAATAAAATCTATTTTTAATGGGAACTACTTAAATAAAGTTTAAAAATAAAGTACTTATTTTCAAAACTAGATTGCTTAATTTTTTAAGGGCTTTGGCTCTGCAACGTACAAGGGTGCTCTAAGATGCATACACCCAAAACCCCGATTCACTTTAAAATTAGTGCTCTCTTAGAAGTATGAATTGCTCCATCTGGAAGTGATTAGGGTTCCAAGGATGTGCAGCATTAAGTAATTTAACTCACTGAAGTACTTCTTCTTTTAATAAGCTCTTCAATTTAAAAATAAGAATAGTTTAAAAAAAAGAAAACCTTCCTAGTACAGCTGTTTGAGTCACATGAACCACTTTATTCATTTAATATACTGAAAGAGGTGGGGGAAGGAATTACTTGAAGCTGACAGTAACAATTTTAATTGTACCTAGAGTTACAACTGTAGAGGAAAAAAAAGTCGAATACTTGACCTAAAATGTTTGTCTATGATAGTCACCAGGCTATCCCTTCCCACGGCTACCACCTGGATACTTCTTATTCTCATTGGGAGATCTTGCTGGAAAAAAGTAGGGGCAGCATAATACCTACCATGGGTGTTTGATCAATCAACAATGCATGTTACACGTGATAAATAGCAAGTGTAATTGTTGCGAGTATAATGCAAAGGCTAATATTTTGAGCACAGAAATCAAAGTGCGTTTCGTAAGGGCAGAGACTGATGCATGCTGACAGAGATGACTCTTTTTTCCCCTCTTAAAAGGCAGGGGGGTAAAAAAAGGCAGTACTAACTTTGTTATTTGCTTTCACCAGCCTTTCTAAATCGTTATTTGAAGCCAGACCCAAAAATGTGTTGGGTATATTCCAACTGGAAGAACCCACCAAAGCACCAAGGACTACACGCCCCAGGCAAAGGGTGCACACGAACAACAAACAGGGACAAACGGCACAGCACACAACTGCAAAGGTCAGTCTTGATTGAGCACTTTTTCTCGAGATCAAGTTTTCCTGCATCAGAAGTGTACAGTCTATTTTCATGACTTACCGCTTTTGCCACACTCAGTTTCCTGAAGGTATCACTACAGAAATGATTCTCTGTAACACCTGAAAACTCTTTCGGGAATATGCCCAAACTGGCATTTTAAAGTTCAATATCTCAGGCCACAGATTAAAACAAAATTAGTCGGTTTATCTCCTGGTAGGAACTTCTTCCTGACTTTCCGGCTGTCTTTGAAATTTTTTGATGAATATTTCTTAGATGCTTTTAGGGGGTTTTAACAGAAGGGAAGTTAAAAGTTGGTATTTGACAATGGTAATTTTGGCATTTTTCAGATTAAAATCTCTTTGTAATTCTGAAGGGTTGAAATGTTAAAGTAAGAGATGCTAATTTCTCTGGGGAACATGAAAATTAAAATATATTTCTAACTTGAATGAACTGACATGCATCATCAGTTGTATTTTCAATTAAGGTTCTGTAATGTTGATTAATTCACTAATTTGAAAATAATTTACATACAAGATGGTCAGGGAAGTGGAATGTTGCCCTGGGGGAATGCAAGACAAGTCAGGGATCAAAGTTTGAAAGCAAATTGACATAGCTGGGGAGCTTTCAATAGAGTGATAGCGGTGGCTGAAGACCACAGCAGTCAGATGAGTGTTTTTTGCTTAGAAGATGGTTACGGCCATCACTGAAGATTTAAGCCTTCAGATTTCTCATAAACACACAGCCTTTTACTTCAAACTATCAAGAAAATGCCAGCCGTCAGTCTAGGGAAATATTGGAATACTGAGATGGAAACTAGCTTTAAATTTTGCATTTAGGAATGTGTAAATGTGTGGATGGGCTTTTTTACGTTATGAAATTATTTCCTTGTTTAAAAAACTGTACAACCTTTGCCAGCTGACTCCAGAAACACCCTGACTTTCCCTCTATACTCAGTTGTTATGAATAACCGGGAATATTAATGAGAAAATGACCTATTTATAAAGGAATTTATAGAGAAAGATTACCGATAGTTGCTATAGTATTTCAATGGGATGCCCCAAGTTGGATTTCAATTTGCTATGCTTAAATTGCAAAACCAATTCCAATTGCAATCAACTGCATGGTCTCTTTGAATTGTTTAGAAAAATCAGAGATGCTGCAGTGGAGGAAATTAACATAGCTAACATTTTAAAAGCAATTCAACCAATTATAAAATTTACTCACAACAGCAAAATACCATGCCAAGACTGTTGGCTTCACACTTCCCACGTAAGGAAATGTTTAGTAAAGTAAAAAGCACATATTATATGTAAGCTAAATCAATGTCAAGCAGAAACAAAAAATTCAGTAAATATTAGTTTGAACTTAGAGACAAACTATGCAATATGAAACCATGTGCTTTTTTTTAATCCATTTCATAATGAACAGCTAAAAGTGCCCTTCACCAGCTGTTGGTGGAAAGCTGTCGGTTCATTTTTAAATAGAGATGTCAAAGGTCTGCAAACCTGTAATTGAACAAGACTGAAAAGCATATGACTATGAACAATTGAAAAAGACTGGGGTGATGGGGTTAGGTGCAGGGACACATCATTTAGGCAACCTTTTGGCTTGCTATGTTCTTTGACACTCAGTCCTCTGGAGCTTTCAAGGCTCTACTGTTACCCCACTGATACATAAACTCAGGACCGCAAAGCATACCTCAGCCTCTCCGCTCTGGGGGCTCCTAATGAGTTAAAAATGAGAATGTCTGCACAGACGAACTTTCAGTAGTGAAAACTTAGGCTATACATCTCTAGAGGTAAAAAGTAGACCTAAGTTCTAAACTCGAATGCAACACACTTCTGCTCTAATAATACATTCTGCAAACAGAAAGCATCCATGTAAAATACCATCCAGTTAGTGCCAGAAACACAGAAAGACCTTTAAAACCCTTACCCTTTATGATTAAAAACCCAATTCTTTATTGTTTAAGTTTTTTTTCCTATGACAATGTGAAGGTACATATTTTTACTGATGTAATGTTGTAATCACTCTCTACTGTGGACACTCTAAGCAGAAAGCTGCATTCATGTAAAAGTTCTACCTGTGCCAGTATATGACACAGGAACAAAAACTTCTCTATTTGCTTCAAACATCTAGTGCCACAAAAGTGATTGTGCTTTGGCAAAATTGAGCATCCAGTCTAAAGGGAAAAAATACATATAGTAATATATCAACAGGTCCTCTTTCAATGAGAAATGAATAATACTGTGTGTAATCATTAACAGAAATCAAGGATAAGTTGCCCCCACCTGCTACATTTAGCAATGGCATCAAAGGCTCATTAATGCGAACAGTGAGGAACATATGCTCCCTTTTGCAGTGGGGGAAAAAAAGTATGAGAGAGACAAATGCATGAAATGCAGAAACAAGTTGTTACATCTCATGCCACTGGTATCACGCAGATAAACCAACGAAGCAAAACCACAGAGAGGTGTGGCTGAGCTGGGTGTCAGCCAGGAGTCCTTCTGCACAGTCCTTGGGTTAGTGCCGTGTTCTTTATGCAGCATTCGCGTGTGGGCCAATACGCAGGGCACGTGAAAGACGGCATTACGTTTTTAAAGATACAAACCCAGAATACGGCCAAACACAATGCACAGTGTTTCAAGAAACTAACCCATCCCAATATGTTTGTTTAAACGATGAAAACTCCCCCACTTAACGTGCACACAGAGACCAACAGATTATCCAAAAGACTAACTGGACAGTCATGAAGAGTGCACAGATCAGGAAGAACACCTTCTAGAGATGGCAGGTAAAAGCAACAAACGTACTGGTATTATCAGTATCTTGCACATTCTCAGCATCTCCGCAGGCACAGCAGAGTCCTTCCTGTGCAGAGTGATGGATGACTACATGTAAGCCGTGCAGAAGGGATGCTGTTACAGATGCTGTCACGAGAACCCTCGTTGCTGAGCTTAAACTGCGGGAACTCAGGACATTAGCTCTTGAACTGCCTCGTTCAAATCAGAGCGTGCCAGCTGAAAAGGCAGCCATCACGCATCTGTAAAACCCACTCCCCTCTGTGGGCCGCTCTTAACTGGCCTCCCATGCAAGCGGAGGGCTAGATGAGCTGACAAAACCAATTCAGCAGAAACCCAAAAGTGAAACATTTTTCATATTTTTAAGAAACAGGAGTTGACGGAGGTGTCCATCCATTGGCAGCTCTGACTCTGGAACCTGCGCATGCTTCGTTTTTAATGCTGTTTACTTCGAGTAGTTGACAGCACCAGCAATAATCATTGCTACTGTCTTTCTACAGGCAGCTTTGCAGGATCAGGGTCTACGCTAGTCATGCCCCCCAGGCACAGATCTTTTCCATAACAAGAATTTCAAGGAAAAGAAACAACGAAGAGGAAACTACAACCACATGAAAGTTTTAAAAGAAAAATGTGGGGAACACATTACAATTGAAGATATTTTAACCCTTCTTATTTAATGAAGTCAAGATGACTCTAAAAGACAGAAACAAAAGACAGCAGACTGCAAATTTGTATGTAAATAAAAAGGGGAGAGCAAGCAGTTGTGTACCTGGATATAAACCTTAAGTAAGGCAACGAAACATGGCTACATTTTCAATTTTGCTAATGCTATTGTCAGATTATTTATTTTCAGGGAAGCATAACAAAGAGTTAAAGCCCATTCAACAAAAAAATCCTGTGTAACTGGATGACTGTAAGGATTCTTCTGTAAGAACATCAAAAACACCCAACTACTTGAAGAGCATACATTTTTAAAAGTCGTATTAGGCAATGAAAAGAATATGTCCTTTTCCCTTCAGCAGGCCTATTTATATGCCTAAAATTAAACACATGCCTAATAATTAAGCGTGATTAGGTTCCAATTACTTCATTTGTGCTTCTTCAGTGCTTCTTTCATTTCATTCTAGCTGCGTCGAAATGTGAAAACCAGAGATGTGAATGGCTGAGATTGACTGCCATCGGTTTCAGGCACATTTCAGCCCACCCTGAAAAATATAAGCTTCCTGTCATATGCTGTCAGTAAAACTCATGTCTTCCAAACAAAGGTTCTGAGAACAGAGCTTACATGGCACCTTTAGATTTTACATTTTGTTTGACATCTACCATTTGTGAGAAATGACATTTTATAACCACTTTCCATCCTGTCTGTCCCCATCACCACCACCCCCACCAAACATAATTGCTTTTACTATAAATATCTGACAGTGCTGGTGAAAGTAATAGAGAGTAAGATTTAGAAAGCTCTTTTTGACTATCTAATAGATTTGTTATATAAGTGCAAATCTTCTTCCAGTGTTAGTGTTAAGTAGTTTCTTTTCTACCAAAAAAAAAAAAAAAAAAAAAAAAAAAAAAAAAAAGAAAAAAAAAAGGAAGGAATAAATCATCTTTCACAAGTGGATAGCACAGACTGACCAGGAAAAAAACAATTATTGTACTTAAAGCACATTCAAAAAGTCAGCTTATCGTCAGGCAGCGCACTACAGCCCTACAAGTTTCACCTCAGAGTTTCAATATTCATGTCCTTTTTATCAGTTTCTTATTTGAACATATCCTAAGTTTGGTAGGTACAGTATATTTACTAAGCAAGAGGAAAAGGAATCAGGTTTGCCCAGGTAAATCCTATTATTTTCTGACTCAAATACTCATTAAAGTAGGAAATAACTGGTATGACACACTGTATCAGCTGCTATGGAAAACTACCCTCGAAGAATGTTCAATTTACTGAGCAGATCTTAAAAGTATTCCAGAGCTGCCAATAACAACTGAGCGGCAAGCCTTGACAACAGAAAAGCAAATCAATCGATCTAAAATGACATACACAGAAATCAATCTTGGATTAAAAAGAAACTTGAGCAAATGAAACAGATGTTCACTTTAAAAGATAAACATTCCAACAGAGTTATAATTTTCAGGTATAATTCAGATTATATGTGTTATTCAGAGCACCAAAGAGTTTCCAAATTAAAATTGCAGCAATGTCTCCCTACAGAAATCGTTCTGCTCACATTAAAAGAGAGATGAGGATCTAAGTAATTCTTTGCACTTCTCTTACCACTCAAGTAATTTTGTAAACTGAGAGAGCAAATCTAGGTAAGAGCTATTGTCAAGACACAACCTTAAATACTAAAACCAAAAGACTTTTTCTGAAAGTGTCTCCAGATGTTTCTTTCAGGGAGCAAAAAGCCTGGATTTCAGAATGGCTGTTCACAAACAGCCAACACTTGCTCCTTTGCGCTTTTGCAAAATCTCACTTATGTAAAACATATTTTGCTAAACTCAGTGAAGAACAGGATCTCAGCCGAAAGGTCCCACCTTATCCCCAAGATCTTGGAAAATGATGAAGTCCCGAAGCAGCACTAGGAGTGATGCATACCTAGTGATTTCTCACATGATCATGCAAAAACATAAGGAGGACGAAATATGATTTCACAATTGGCGTTCAAGTCCAGGAATACATTGCGGCAACCAGAGCCCATGGAAAAACTACCCTTCCAGCAGTACCCTTGAGTTGAAGTGACCCCCTCACCCCGGCTACCCCCTCACAGCCTGGACCTTGTTCCCTGCCTGATATCCACTCCCTGCCCCAAGGAGCATCCTCCGATAAACCTGTATGTTCTGGGATCATCCAAGGTGGTGAGTTACAGGAGGAACTAGCCTGAACGTGATGGTAACTTGCCTCTGAAGCACACGGGACAGCTTGTACCTCTCCGAGCTGCCGTTTCCTAACATCAAAAAGTAATTAATCTAAGATGACTTCCATCATGGAGTGAACAGTTTGCCAAAAGTTACCACATAATATTATGTTAGAAATTACACATGTTCACTATACTGGAGATGTGCCTAAGGCATTAACTGTAAATGGTATTTTCAGCAGGGATGTGTATGTGGGCATGCGCACTGGAGTAAGAAAAGCTGTGGCAGTCATCGATTGCACAATGGTTTCCATAAACAGAATCTTCTGTTGAGAGCTTTCTCCCTTGCTGTACTAAACTTGTCCATGTTTGGCGTCGGAAAAAAGCTGAATTGCTCTGAATACTTTGGGAATGAAAGAACTGCTCCCATCTCAAATCCATCACCGGGGAGAGAAACAGGGGTCTGATTTCACTGTTTTTCTCTTCCAAGATTTACTTCAACACGTGGTACTTTCTCCATTTTCATCTCTAATTTTTGGTTCTTCCATTCAGAAAATATTAACTGAGGCAAGGTTTACTCAGATGGCTAAACATATCTGAGCAGAGGGAAGCCCTGTCAGTGCTTTAAATCAGCTGGGACATCTAGGGATAGAGGGCTCCTCAGCTGAGCCTCGCAAAGTGTGGACCAGTTAGGAAAGGCTGGACAGCAGCTTTGCCCTGCTTTCTGTATTTTGGAGCCTGGAAAGGTACTGAAAAGTTGTAGTAGGCCTTAAACTACACAGTATGTAAACCCGTTAGGGAGAATAGAAGAGCAGCACTGGCAAAAATCAATTGTAAGTATGTAAAGATCATGGGAAGCAGTCTAAAGCGTTACTAGCTAAATTCAGCGATGGATGAAATTCAGGCATGGAACCAATTCCTGCCCTACGTATCATTTAAGCTGTTATTTCCTCAGGTGGTGCATAAACCCTGTGATGGCATTTTAAGCAGGGTGATTTCACACTGAACCACTTCCAGAAGTCCTGTGAGATACGAAGATCTACTGGGTTGTTTACATTTGTTATGTTCAAAGGAGGCTTTCTCCAGAAAGACTCACAACATAAGGTAGATAAGCTGCAAGCAAAGGAAGGTATCAGTCATATACACACAGACTAAAGTTTTCCCTTTACAATCTGACATTATCTACCTAGGGTGAAATATAATCTATGTTTTCTTCTAGACATTAGAAAAACAAAACTAAAGCCCAAGCATACACATTAAATTGCTATCAAGAGGAAAATCCATACTATGCAGGTGACAGGTTCCTCTAACAAAAGCACTTAAGATAGCAAAATACGGGAAATACCAGTGCCTGCCATCAAATACCTGCAGAAAAGGTTAAGGAATACAAAAGACAAAAGAGGAAGAAATAGTAGCACACAACAGCATAAGCTAAGGGTGCAGAGTCTGTTAATTAGTGTATTATAATGACTTCTGACAGCTTCACATAATGCCTTTTCATCATCATACTGTTTCAATTATGCATTCTCCACTTCCCGCATTAAAACCAGCTTCGCTATTATTTTTCACCTGCTGCTTCAGTATTAGGTTTAAGCACTTATGTCTTTCAAGAAAATAATTTTATTTTCCGGAAGTTAATCACTGATTCCCTCAATAAACACTAGGGAAAAAATTCCTCTGCTCTGTGAAAGCATAAAAGGAAAAGAAAGGGAAATGTTATAATGCGGTATGCTTTCTTATCTCCAATACACCATGATCCTCCAAGCTTCACAAAGCCCTTCGTTAGAAGCTAATCATGCTGCTCAGAGTTGGAACACATTGGTACAGAAACCTTAAAGCTGGACTAACTTTCCCCAAATGCTGAAAGAATGATGAAGCAACCCATTTTTTTAACCTTTAGCTCAGCTATTAAACATGGAAACAAGCATTAAGACAGATGTCTGGAAGTCCGATCTACTAACAATATAAATTAAAAGATAAAGTTCACTATTTCATTACTAATGACCTGCTGGGGAAATATGTACCTTCCAATTTTTTTTTTTAACTTTGCACCTTGAAGAATCACAAATAAGGAAATCCAAAATGAATGCATAAATGGGCCAAAATCCTTTCCAAGATTTAAAATACTGGATTATTTCATTATTCCCATTGAAATGGGGCATAATGAAGACTGGAAGACTACCTCGCTCCTCTCCTTGACAGGCCAAGCAGTACACCATGATGTCAAACGCAAAGGATGCGTACCGTGGGGCAGAGTGTGAATACATTAAAGGAGCACAACTCCACGGCAGATCCCTACAGCCACGCACAGAAGCGGGCTCTGACAACAGACCTGAGACATAATGAATGGGTCTCCTCCTACGCACACCTCTGAGCTCACTCTGGGGAGAGGCAGCAGCGGGAGGACGATGATTGCCTCCGGGAGACAATCCTTCCAATCCCAAACTTCATGGGACACACCCTATCTCCAGCCTTGGTATGGGTGGAAGAATTTTTTCCATGCACTCATAGATCGCTCTGTTCCAACAAGTTTGGTACATTCTTCCTCCATCCACTCCTGAAAGGTGCCAAGAACCTGTAAAGCAAGTTGAGATTTTTAGCAGCGCTCTAGAAGTACCCAGAGCCTTACAGGATTTGGTGTTCAGAAAACCACCACAGGCAGAGAAGTGTTACACAGGGCAAATGATCTTGATCGTTTAATGACAGTTTACCGTAGTAAGCGTCAATAAACCCACATTTTCAACCACTTCTCCACTCATTTTATGAAACAATCACTTAGTAAGAGAACTTTTGACACAGAGCCACAAAACAGAAACTCCTCCTTGAAATTTTCATGAAACAACTCATCACCCAGTTATTCCTCTTCCTTTTACATCTCACTGAATTTTAACACTGAAAATGGTATGGAGGTAAGAGGCAATTTTTTTGCCTAAATTCTGTATTTGGTCAAAGTTCTCAATTCCTCTTCTTCTCTGCCCCCTCTTCCCCCGCAACATAATGCTTTAAGCCCTTAATTAAAGTTTATATGGCTAGGGTGACACTCCCAGGCAATGAAAATGTATACTTGGAGGTTTGACAGCAATATCTTCCATCAAGCAATGCACCACATTAAGTAGCTGCAACCTTTTTTTAAGGCATTTGGATGCTCGTAGCAATCATGGATTTCTGGACTGAATTTTCAACCCCAGGCATCTTTTAAGCAAGACTCTTCAGGCTCCATAGTGCCTTTTTTTTTAATCTAAAGAATTACTCAGTGACCAGATTTTCCCATGTGCCTAGTACCCACGCACTCATTCTGCAATCTCGCTGAAAAGGCATCTAGTAAGATCTTAAATCAGCACTGGAGTGCTTAGAATTAGTATGTAGTAACAGATTTATGCAATAAAATTTTAAGCTACTGAAGCTTATTATTTTCATCCTTAAAACCTATTCATGTAAGTGCAGCCACCTTCTAATTCAGAGCAGAAGATTTGAGATTTAAATGTAGGTTCACTTGAAGTGAATTTAACACACAAAGTGACAGGAGTTGGAATATGGGTCTTTTGTGAATTGAAGAAAAAGAAACGAAAGAATAGAAGCAGCAAACAAATTACAAGACCTGTCAGCCTTGTTAGATATTGTGTTGAGAGCAGTAGGGATGAATGGGGACTTCCCACTTCTACGCCTATCACAAACAAATGAAAATATATGCATGGTTTTGAATAAGGTATTTAGGAAGTGACAGATAAGTCTTGGGAAGGCAAGTTTGCTTTCCCTGCTGAGAAAATAACATATCTCAATAACACTACTTTCTTTCAAATTCCTCAGGACTATGATTCGCATAGGGCAATTTCAATTTATTTTGACTGTTTACTCTGTGTTGACAATCTGAATTGGTTACTTCCGACATTCTACTGTAGGAAGCAGTCTTGAATGTGACAGCTCAAGCTGTAAAGAATTAATATCTTCAAAATTATACATTTCTTAACAAACTGTTTTTCTTCCCAGCTATTCCAGCCTTAATTCCAGCATTCCAGCTTTGTGTTTGCTTTGTCCAAAAAGAGGGCATTTCATTCCGCGATGTTATTCTTTCTATTATTTTGGAATTAACCACATCAACCATGTCTGGGCAAGCCCAGAAAAAAATGAGAAAAAAAAACCCAAACAATTTGGAAAATTATTTGAATGGCAGAAATTGCTATTCTCCAGAAAGATCTGTGCTCATTCATGTACTTGAAAAATTCCTTCTCTTAAGATTTCCCTTATTTGAAGAACAGGACCATATGCTATATGAACATACAGAATCGTAGTGTTATCCACAGTATCGAAATAGATTTATGCAGACAGCATATTTAACTCTACGGTAACCATCTTATCATGAAGGGCACAAGCCAGAGAAAGAAAACCAATCTCTGCTTGCATAACTAAGGATTGTCACTGCCACAACCTAACCAATTGCTTTTAAATGTCACAAGACAACCTGCAAACTACATTAAGCTCCTGAAAAGGCTTTCCAAGCCACCACTGCCACCACTTTGTTCAGGTTGCTGAAATGACATCTTTAACAGAGGGCAATGTCTTGGTCTCAGAAGTCTCAAAAAACAAGCACCATTCCACTCAAGCAAGACACTATTTTTGTTTTTTAAATTGTTCCATTCCTTTCTTTAAGTAGAAAAAGTACACCCTACTATTTGCTCACTATTGTCAAGTAATCTGAAAAGTATAGGAATATAAAATTAAAGCTCTAACAAAACTGACATACGCTTCAAAAATCATTCCACATCATTTGAAGTTTCCTGCTTCACTAAGTTTCATTGTTCTCCAGTTTAGTTAATCTTCTGATATGTAAAGGTCATTGTTCCATGTATTGCGAAGGTTTATACTTATGCAGGAATGTAGGAATGCTTGTGTAGGTAACTCCAAAATCAATCCCATTAGGGTAGAAAAAAGAATAGATGCCAAAACTCCTCTCTTATAAAGATAAAATGTAAATGCTCTACAAAAAGTGAAAACAGCTCCTCAGGGAATTGTTAGGAACTGGGCGAAAGAGCAATGCAAACGTTTCGTTAGTCAAGTAGAAACTTGAAGAAAGAGAACTGGGAGCGCTTGTGAGAACAGAACAGTGCTGCCAGCATGGTGCAGCAATAGAGAAAGCCCATGCCTAGTTCACTGACCTTGCATGCTGATGTAATGTCAATAAAAGAAAAGGAAACAGATAAAAATCTGTACATATAAAGTATATCCCATTTATTCCTTAAAGGATTTAGTAAATTCCACAAGTCTTCAGAAACATAAAGATAAGCTAGCTACTCATGAAGGGCAAAGTGCTGTCAGTTTTCAAGCTGACTTCACTGAGTTTAGCAAGGACTTCAGGGGGAAACAGCCTTTAATAACATCTCTCGCTGCTCTTAAAAAACGAGCTACCTAAATGGGACCCATAATTTAACCTTCTTCCCTTCCAAAAATTGTTCTCAAAGAAAACACTTCAAAATGAAGAAGGAAGACCGATTTACTCGTCTCTTTCTCGGCTTGTTAGTTAAGATTGAGTTCTCCATACGTTACAATTATGTTCTGAATGCATTAAGTATGACTGATATTCAGGAAAAAAAACAGTGGGATGTGTCAATGATCCACCTCAATTTCTTTTATGTTTTTTTTTAAATTTTTAATACAATTTAACAACATATGAGAATGTTAAGAGGGTTCAGCTGGAAGAGGAAAATAGAATGATAAATATATCACAGTCGCTTTAATCCAAATATTTTCTTCAAAATAAATTCCACTTTCAAGCTTCATTTACAATCTCATTTGCACAGAGTTGCCAATCCTGATTAGCCCGAATGAACTCCCTAAACATGAAGGTCAAATCTCCCAGACAGTGATATAGCAGGAGATTAGAACACCTGCAGACATCCACTGTGCCACAAGAGACTTCCTTTTTACTTGGAATTACCCTCAAATGAATACCTTCAGACATAAATGTACAAAAGAAAGGATCTCACAATCCTTGGTTACACAGAAACCTCGCATTTTAAAAACTGAAGAAATGCATGCTGTTTCAGACTAAAAGCTAAGAAACAAAGAAGTCTCTCTAGCTTTCAAAAACAATGGTCACTTAAAAAGGGAGAAAAGCGTGATTTTTACCAGTCTCCAGACATCTTTAATAGGATAACTAGTCATGAGTGATGTTACAGTAGACAAGGTACAGAAATATTTGTTCAGCCCACCAGTTGAACGTGTAATTCTCCACGAAGACCCAAAATGCAACCATCTGAAAAGCCATGGTTTCTTTAGGGGGAAAAAAAAAAAACCAAACCTGGTAATTTTATAGATATTATGCATATTATGAGACTGATTGCAGATGAAACTCATGTCACGAAAGTAAGCACCAAATGCCTTAATAAAGGAGGATTTTCACACCCAGCAAATCATCACATGCCATCTATTCCTGTTGATTATGGCATTTATTTGGTCAAGTATTCACAAGTTAAAACTCCGTGTGTTTAATCATAGAGTCTGGCCTGTTATAAAGCATAATGTCTTAAGACTTTATTTGATCAGAAGGCAAGCTTAGACTAGTTCTTGCAACTTTGAGAAATTGCAATCAACCATTTCTCAACATCTGATAGGAAGGAAGCAGAAGGAATGCATTTTAAAATGTGTATGGTTTGATCAATGATATACAAGCAATGTTTCGACAGTTGGGATTGTTAAAAATGAAGGGGTATTCCCTGTATGTATAGAAGAGAGTATTGCACATATCACACCTCATGCAGTAAAAAGAAATGTCAATCATCTTTTAAATGCATATATTAAAACAAGGTGCGTAACCGAGATGAAAAATAAAATATATTTAGCTATTGAATTTGTATTGTGAACTAACTACGGCCTGAATTAACATATTGGTTTAGATGAGAAAATAATATTTCCAGATCAACTGGAAATGCTTGAGCCTAGCTACACAGATACCTGATGAAAGAGGACTGGTTTGCTTCTGGGATGATAGCATTTCCATCTCCCTATAGCCCAAGCTCAGATGCTTCTCTTACATTTAGTAGGAATGAACCTAAACCTTAATTCAAACTAGTCTGACTTTAATGAAACCCAAGATTTAGACCCAACTTTATACTAAGAGGAAGTGTTCCTTTCAATGAAAGGTGGAAAGAAGAAATAGAGGTAAATGCTAAAATAAAAAAAAATCAAAAAAGAGTTCACATCAAACAGAAGCAAGTTGGACAATGAATGGAGAAGGAAAGATAGCTGAGAAAGGGCGAGAGACAGTTGGGAAAACACTAAACTGATCGAGGATGCTCTGCCAGTCTATGAAAAGACACAATAACAATACGGAGAGATCACCACTAAAAGAGACTGCCCAAGAAATTGGTGGAAAGAGGGGGGGAAGTTTGAAGAAGTAGAAAAAGGCAGGGGTAGAGGAGGGATAATATACTTGCCAGGCACAGCATTTAGGTAAGACACACTGTAGTTAAATCTGTTAATTGTACGCCTGCCATTTTATCAATTTGGAGGCTAAAGGTGCAAGATATAATGGATGCTGGGCTTGGAGCCAAATCACAGCTCCTGCTGTTGAACATCCAGCTACTGTAAGCCAATAGGGGTGCTTTTATTTTTTAAAACATTGGTAGGTAAATACATTGTTTTCCAAACATCAACAGCACATCTCTATTACAATTTCTCCAATAAAATACACAATAATCCAAATGAGCATTAGCACTGGTTTGTATTAAGGATAGCCTGGAGCTAATAGTTAAATGCAAGGCCCAGTATCAAAGAAACACATTGAATTCCCTGCCACAGGCAGGGAGATATGTTTGGCTGGTTGGATAATATGGAAAAGTGAGGAAAGTGTGGGAGGAGAACAAACGTGTACCGCACACATGGCCGAAACTGGCACTACTGAGAGGTGACCACCTTGGAGGCATTTGTTTCGGAGCAGGGCTCAGTGCAATTGGCCCTGCCCAAAGCTTTCCCACTTTTAAAGCCACTGAATTCACCTCCTAAAAGACTGGGCAGATTAGGAAACAATTCATTCACTTTACAGTGATACATCAAAATCTCAGGCTGCTCACACTGGCAGGCTGCTGGAAAAAACACAAGACAGGGACTTACCACACCTGCATCCAATATGAATAGCCATTTATTTAATAAAATAGGATTCTTATGAGGAACTAGATTAGATAATGGGTTACAGAGCCATTTGCTTATACACTTCTGCTTCAAATCTGACACTGAATAGCAGTGACAGAAAATTATTACCAACAGATGCCAGTTCAATGGATTACTTGAAATGCGCCAATACCCTCAGTTTGTTCTCGGTGGGTAAGTTACTCCGATAGAAAAGTCACACCCAAAGTTGAAACTAATTCAAAGAATATTTTTAAAGCACAGAATATTCCAAAATCTGAAAAATTATTCATTTATAATAATTTATTTTATATATGTATAAAAAATTATAATTAATTCTAATTCTCTCCTATTAAAAGATAGTCAACCTAAGTCAGATTTGGAAACTTTCTCTTTCCCATTGCTGTCATGCTGACCCACCTGTCTAATGTGGGTTACACACAGGGGCGGTTTATTTTTTATTTTTAAGCAGGCGCTTAAAGCCTGCATCCCTGCAGGCATGAGCGCAGCTCTGAGCTGTCTGGGAGAAGGAGAGCAACTGCAGCGGAAGGAGCTCTGCAGCTACAATTTCTTCATACGCCACAGGAACACACGACACACCAGACAGCATCACAACACGCGAAAAAGGCCAAAGTCCCCCCAGCTCTCTGTTATATGAGGTGAGGACTTGTCCCATCTTAGAGGATTTCCTTTCAGAACATGCTGTGTCTGCCATACAGGGGATTTACTCTTTTGTGCTGCCCTGATTTCTTATTCATAGTCCTTGGGGCCCTAAAATATTGTTACTTTAAAAAAAAAAAAAAAAAAAAACAAAAAAAGTCCTCTCTCATTTTCAGCCTCACCCTCTATGTATGATCACAAGAGATTCTCTGACCCATGAACTAACTGCTCTTTTTGATAAAGCCATCTGGTAGAAAAGCTAAATAAAGCATTGTCTAAAATCAACAACAAAAAGACAGGGAAAAAAGATCAGATTAGATCTTACTGTGGTTTTAGAGATCTTGAAGTGTTACAAATTATATTAATTTGACAAAAAGTGTCTGGGCATCTTACATAGTTGCATATTTAAATTTTTAAAAAGGGAGAAAACCCCAGATACCCCAATTGCATAATTAAAGTTCCACAAAGGAAGAGGACTCGCAAATCTGTAGCTGCCATAGGACATCCAAGTATCTGTAAGACTCACAGACCCCTGACGCTTCGACGTGGATCTTCTCCGCCTCTTCTCCAATGCCTTTGAATTCCCCCACGGGGGGAAACCTGTATACAAGTTTTCTTTACTACTACCCTAATTATTCCCGTGCTAACACAGTGGCATTCCAGTTGATCAAACATAATTTAGATTTTCTTTCACATCCCAGTCAGGGGTGTCAGATAGGTCCCTTCCCTTGCCACAAGCAGCAAATCCGAGAAAGGCCAAAGTGGTGGCTGTGCCATACAAGAGCTAATTTAACTCAGGAGTGTGAGCTAGTGAGGAAGGCAAGGACAATACTGGAAGCATTTTTAACCATAACCACTGTAAAAATTTTAACCCAAACAAGATTTTTATTGTTGCTTGGGGGGTTGGGGTATTTTTTTGTCTTGTTTTGTTTTTCTTTTGTAATCTGGAGGGAAATATCAGTCTTGGCTAAAACTAATTTTTATGTCAAATGCAGTCTCCATTTATACAGTCCCTAAGCAAGACAGGCAATAAATATTCTTTAACAGTAAATCACAACAAGAGGGGAGTTTTCATGCCCTTCAAAAAACGTGCAATAAGGAGGGATCCTGGCAGTGGTGGGGAGGCAGTTTTATTCTTAAGTTGTGGCCAATCGTTCAAAGCCAAAACTCATTTTCTGAAGTTGCCAAGTGTAAGATTCTGATTTACAATGACTTGTTTTGCATCTTTGTTTATGTTCAACTCTCTAAACTGAAAGAAATCCAACAATATTCATGGCTCCCCAGTCAATATTGTGTTAACTTCACTTTCAGCTTCTCTTGAATGGGGCTGTATTACAACAAATTAATTTTAAACAAACAGTCTTCCCTGGTAACGTTTCTGCTCCGTTTTGCGAAAAAAAGTTGTTTTAAACAAGATTACACCTCTGACAGGATTACACCTGACACAAATGCAATCTTTTACTTGAATGAATTGTGATTTTCAAAACTGCAGGCTTTCAGAGCCTATTATATGACATTATTTTGCTATCCATGACACCTCTCAAAGTCTCAAGGTTTTTTTTCCCCTCTCTGCTTCACATACAACATGTGTGGAGTTTCCCCAGTTCTACTGGAGAATTAAAAATGAATAATGTGGCTGTTAAAATAAAAAGCTTCAATGAGAAACTGTTTCCTCCTCTGTGTTCATGGGTACTTTAAACAGTTTACAGTCTTGATGGCCTGCTGTTTATAGCCCATGCAGGCTACAAGATATTAAACGATATTCTTACTCCATTCTTACTTTCTCAAAACCAACCCACATGTTTTAATTCTAATGCAAACACTGTATAAAATTATACTGAAAGCGTAGTAAGAAAGTTCCAAAAAAATAAATGTGATCCAGACAGACATACATATAATTAGAATATCAAAGGGGTTATTTTTAGTGTTGCAAAGCATTTCTCATTTATGTATTTATTTATTTATAAGCCTGGAAAAGCCTTGGAAAGCTACCAACTATTTTTATTGAAAACTAAATAGGAAGCATACTTAGAAGTGTGGAGTGATGTATCAAACACATTCTTTTTTGGCACGTTGAAACATTAAAACGGTCGGACATTTCTCTGTCCATCTCTGTGACACACCACTAGAAAATATAAGAATTCAAACCACTGTGTCTGAGATTAAAGGGAATTCAGTATAACTCACTTTCCCGAGGAGCCAGAAGAGAGATTTGTAGCATGACAAATAGCTAAGAAAGAGTATGTAAGAAGATGTAATTCAAAGTTGGTGACAGTTGTTTAATTAACACTTTCTTCTGGCTTCTTACTGTGTAAATTATATTATACAGATTATACTCACCTACAAACCAGCATGTGGGCAGAAACAGCTATAAAAAAGTTTACACTAAAAGTACTGTATCTTGCATTAATACACTTTCCTCCTAAACCTGGTCCTAGAACTAATATCAGTCACTTGGAGTACTGCTGTGTCTTTTTTGTTACAGTTTGGTTTTTTGTTAGTATTCAAAGACATCCAGAAAGGTGTAAAGCCCAGATCAGAGTGACTGCTGTGCCCTGTAGATGATGCATTTCAAAGTTCCTCTGTATTCCCAACAGTGAAACTTCAGTCCTAATCCAGCAAGCTAAGAGCCCCATGCTGCAACCACTAAAAACTGACATTTCTTCTCCAAGTATTCTGAAAATGGCCAAAAATCAATGACATCCAGAACCTATTTTTTCTTATCAGCTAATCAACCTAAAAGATACTGCCAACTATCCAGAAGAGAATAAGTGGTAGAATATTTGCAAGTCACACAATGGTGTAAATAATCTGCAATACTGACTAGCATGCACAGAGAAAATATAAACACGCATATAGGTAAATAGATGTATAGCTACAGATATATAGTAATGTAAATGTATCCCCTCCATCACTTGATTTTCCTTTTTATTGTAAAAAGGTACAAGATCACTGGTGATAACTCAAGAATCTTCATAAACATCATCGAAAATTCACAAATACCAGAGAAAGGAAGGAAAGAATCTGAGAAGTCTAAGAAATGAAAAAATAAAACCTAATGTATCCTCTTCAACTTACACGAAATATTTCAAACAAAACTAAAAAAAAAAAAAAAATCTGAGAGTGAAGACAGTGTTAAGAAAAGGTGGATGCTATCAGAAATCTAAAAAAATGGGGAACTAATTTCTTATAAATTTCTAGTGCTGCACAACAACAACAACAAAAATCCATGTGATTTTGATCTCTATACTCAAAGGCAAAACGTCCTGGATGCTGGTATCTTTTCACCAGTAGTGAAACAGCATCTTCAGCATGTAAAATAATACCTTTTTTTTTTTTTTTTTAAAACTATCTGCTTAATCAGTATTTAGGTTCTTTCCTACAGCAATTAAAACATTATTTACACCCTGCTGTCTCACACCTGATGTCTTCTTCCTGAGAGAAATGGTTTGAGTGTTTGACCTCAGTTTTCACCAAAAAAACATGTTTTGGTCTGTGCACTTAGTTTCTGTGAAACAGCCTCAAGATTCCTCTGCTCGGTGAAACAAAGATCTTTTTAAAACCATTTTACATAACCTTCCTTATCCTATCCCCTTTAGAGTGGTCTAAAGGAATTCGATTACAGGTAGAGAACTCCTCTTGAAACAGTCCCACTTTTCATCTGTAAGATTCTTTCAAAATATATTCAGAAAAAATAAAAGTAAAATTAGCAGCTTTAAACCTCAAGTAAACAGCGAGGTTTGTGGGCAAGTGAAGGATAACTCAAAAAGATCACAGCACCTTTCACGTTCATATTATTCCTTTCGCTTTATTTCAAAATAGTAGAATGAAAATAGCTATGTCCTGATTTATTACCTATGATCTGATTATTTCCATTTGCAAATAATTTGCCATATTTTTGGCTGAGGAATATGCAGATTCAGCACAAAAAGGAATCCTATACTTTGCTTGCAAGAAAGAAAATTAGGCTGTACTGTTTTTAAAACATTCCAGCTACAATAATATAATTATTATTAACCTGAAGAAATGATATGAAGTTAATGACCTCCGAGAGGCTACAATTTTAAACCTTTTTCCTACCCTAGAGAGCTGGAGGATCCGCAGTTAGTGTTCCAATTCAAGCCCCAAGCCTGTGCAACCTAGTTCATAAGCTAAACCCAGGTTTGGTAGACAGGCTGTGTATTTTTCAGAGACTAAACCAGCATAAATCACAAAGTGCCAACACACTGTGAGGTTAATGTTGTGTTTTACTACAGTAAGCAATTTCTATCACCATTTAAAAGGAGACAAGCAAAATTCAGGCAGACAAAATCTCATGCATCAAAGATTATTTTTTCAAGTACTGAGCATAGGCTTTGGCTACTGAGGGAACATGTTAGAGTGGGAACAGCAGCAACCGCTGCAGTTAAAGGAGCATACACATCTCCATTATAACCCACTATAACCCCTTCTCCTTGTCAGCTGACTGTAGCGATCAGAATTTTGTTTATTTTTCTGCTACACATTAGACTTCTTTTTAATTATTATTATTTGAGTAAAAAGGACCAACTATATCCAAGCATAGAGGAAATAAATATATTAGCCTTAAGGGGCACAACGCCCTGCTTCAGCGCCAAGGTGCCTGAGGAATGGCTATACGCCACCAGTGTGGATAGGCATATTCCAGCGCAAATTATTTTTCACCGAATTAGGAGACATTTTCAATAGCACCTTACACATAAATTCAGCATTAGGAAAGTGTTTACAACTTGTAACTTACTCTCTGTTTCATCAAGGGGGTATCCAGAGGGTGAACCCTGGCACATTGGACGCTGACGCCAGGGAACTGCGGTACCAAACAGCGGGGGCTCCCGTCACCGCCACACTACACTGCAAACTCAGTTCTGTAACGGCTTTCAGCAACACCGAAAATTAGACCTTTGCAGAAATTGTAGCTGTCCAGAATTACAGAAATAAGGTCAGGCAGGGAAATTCATGGCATCAAGTTTCTACTGCCTGCCATTACATTGTATTAACACACACACTGTAAGCCAATGGTGGACCCACTGAGCAAATGGTTCAGTCCCCCTCTTAATTTTGTCTGCGCCCACTCCTGTCCTGGAGTTTAGTGTTCAATGACCAGATTGTAACAAGTAATGCCTAGAAGAAGAGGATTTAGATTTAGCAGTGGGGATCGACAGTAAAACATTTCCTTTAGCCGCAACACACATTTCTTAACTGAACAATTTGATGTGAAACGAGGGTTTCCAGCAGTACACACCGTAAGTTATCCGCAGCACAACACTACACAGAGCGCTGACAAATGTGCACTCCGGTCCATTCACAAATTAAATTTTAAAGACTCTATCCATTAGAAAATGTATATGAGCTAGGCTTGAATCCAAGGACAAAGACCATACACTCTTGTGATGGAAGATTCTTGCTGATTCATAACCACACATTTCAACTGGTAGCTACAGCACTTGTCCTTTTTCTACCCAAACTGATGACAGACCCTGAGCAGACTTGGAAGAGAAGGTAGATGTTTGAACTTGTTTCGTTGAAGTTGATCGTTCCCCATGAGTCCTAACTTCTCCCTTTGTGTGTGTATATGTGTGTGGGGGGGTGTGTGTACAGAAGGGAGAGACAAGCCATAAAGCTTTACAACATACCATAAAACCCTCTCTAAAACCTAAGCAGGTTTTAGGACCAAAGAAGTAATCATTAATATTTCCCTTCCCACACATTTACAGCATATGTAATGTATGCTATTGTTAATGGTGAATATAGCAGGTCATTAAGATGGCTGGAGCCAATTAGATCAAATTAAAACACAATAAAGACATCACTGCACTTACACTCAAAATGGTCATAAGATACATAAATTGAGCTTATTAAAAAAACCTTTGAAACCTAGACATAACTCAGAAGAAAAACACACAAATACGTAGCAAGTAGGTTTGTTAACCATAAAAAAATCCTTTTCCAAAGAAATCTAAACAACAAAAAGATAGCTCAAGAACCACGGGTCTTGGACCTGTGATTAATATTAACTTTCTTTGCTTCATTTTAAATTTAGTTTTAAATATTTAAGCAATGATGAAAATTTAAGAAATACAAAAGAGGGATAGCAAATAGCTGCTGCAGCTCAGCGCTGTTTCAGGAAATACCTACCTAGAGCTTTTTCTGGCTATATCTTTTTTTCCAGTAGGTGTCACACAGTTTGGGCACAATGCTGACAATAATGTGATGCTACTCAGCTAAGACAAAGAGTATAAATTCAACCCTCCTGGAAAACTATCACAACATTTACGAAGCCTCAATTATATTAATGGTTGTGTCACCCTATGCTGATCAGCAGCCTTTTTCAACTGAAATTTCATCAAACTTCAGTCTAGTTATGCATCTGGTGGCACACCTGTTTTCACTTAAATATTTAAAAGCTATTGTGGGAGAAGATCAAGGACCTTGACCAACTGGGAGTTAGTAGCCAAGTTAGTCTTCTCTAAGCAATCCTCTCTTGTCTACTTATTGCTCACTTTTAATGCCTTCCTTTTCAATTCCCAGACTTATTTGCCAATTCCCAGACTTACCTCTTCCCAGAACAAACAGGGAGGTGGCAAACTGAACAATCATGCAAAGATAATGTTCTTCTCCACATCAGAACCACGCAGGAGAAAGTATCTCTCTGACTCCTACGTATCAGAAATTTAGAATCGTTTGAAACAAAATTTATGTATTATTATATCAACCAAGGTTTTAAAAGTAAGTAAACAAACAAAGTTCTTTGTGGAATCCTCGAAATTCAGATAATACGCTTGAATATTATGCCCCGTTTTTCCAACTGATCAGTTTTGGAGTACTGGAGTAGAGTTTTTGAGTTCCGTTTCTGCATAATCAACCTTTTAATTACAGCTCTGTAAGCGATCTCCAAGAAAATACGGAGAGATTTAAAATCCCTACCCTTACAGACTTACTTAAAATAATACCCTCCAAATATTAATCTTTTAAATACAGAAAATTATGTTTATATAATAGAAGCACACTTTTTAATCTCTACTTTTTAATCTCCACTTTTTAATCTGATTAAACAAATTTAAAGGCTGATTCCTCCTACTGCGTTTAATACTAGCACTCCTCCTAACTACTTATTTCACAGCAGGAATTGTCTTTGAGAGCACATTCCCATTATGACTCCAGATAGATCTACACAGTGACTTTGGACCAGAAGACCATGCTATATATGGTATTTCCTAAAGGCCATTGCTTAAAGTACTAAAAATATCAAGCGAACAGAAAAATTTATTCTAAATATTATAGCTTTATTAACAACATAAAACAATGTATTAGAAACTGCCTAGCATTTCTAGCAAGGTACCTCCACTGAAAGTCCACCTTTCAGGTTTAATTTACCAATGGTTGGCTCTATCCCACATTAGAAGCCATAAGATTTTGTTTTCCTAGGTTTAGGGGGTTTTATGATTAAACATTTTTCAGCAAAAGAAAGAAATTATTACCAGACATATTAACAATAGAACAAAGTTAGTTTGGGGGTCCTTTCCTGCCAAGGTCGGGGTACCTATTACCTGTGTTCGATGTTGTCACCATGTCTTCAATTGGTTTTAAGCCCGTTAAATACCTTGTGGAACGGGACTGTATTTTTTAATGTGTTCTGACAGGGTCTTTTTTTATGGTGGACCTCTGCAAGCAGATAACAAGCCACGGGGCTGTTATGGACCCTTGGTTCCAGCCATAAACACAGTTTACATTCAGACCATTTTCTGCCAGTCGAGCCAACTGAGACTATTAATCAAATGAGAAAGAAAACAAGCATTTGTAGAGCTTTAAACAGATACTGTTCATCTGTTATTTAAAGCATGACGGTATCAGAGTACTGCTCAATGTTTGAAGACCAGTTGTACAATACTTAGAATGAACCTTTCTTTAAAAGGAACACCAGTATGAAGTATAGGAGTTAAGTAATTGATGATCGGTCTGGGACAGCATTAAAGGAAAATATCTCAGAGCAAAAAGCACTGCCTTTTTCAGCCCTCCAAAGTGCTATGAAAATGTGGGTGCCTGCATAGGTGTTTGCTGAAAAACAACAATAGATGACATCAACCAAATTATGTATTCAGCAAATAACTCAGTTGGCATTTCGGGGGGCTTTGTGTAGGCTTTTGCAGCACAGAAGGCAGATGGTGATTACACTGACTTCTGTAAAACTGTACTGAACGTTACATTAACTGGTAATTAGAAAACTCAATTTGATTTCTCTTCTATTTTCATACAGACTATTTTTTGTGTTCAAAAATGTATATCTTGAAAAGTTCATAAAGCAACATCTGTAGGCTATAGACATGTTAATCTTGGTCTGTTCACACTACTAGGATAAAAAGATGAGGAAAAAAATGAACTATTTTATGTATTCTCTCCCTGAACATTTACTGTTATTTGTGCATTTCACAAACTGATCTCTGACTCAGATGCAACACAAACCAACCACAGAAAGCTAGCTTATACCCTAAATCTTTGCATTTTTCAGTCAGACATTACTTTTCAATTTTTCCTTTGTGAAGAAACTATTTATCAGACGTGTTCTTATTGAAACTAAGTAAATACAGCAAAGTATTAAATAAAAATACAATAGATCATAAAGGAGATCGCCAGAGTGGTTTTTATTTACCAACTACCAGCTTTCTAACAAACCTCCCCTTCAAATGCCAAATTTATTTCCAATTTCCTCCAAGTTGTCTATAAAACAAAGCAATATGCTGCATGATCTTTGAATACTAAATCTTCTTTAACATGGAGTCCTCAGCTTAAGCCCAAGTCCTGCATCATATGGCACACACGCAGGCTGCTCCGTCCCAAAGCAGCTTTGCTGATTTCAGCAAACTGCTTCCAAGCAAAGCATTTCAGGATCAAGAACTAGAGATGGGAAAACCCCAGGGGTAGGAAATACAATTGTAACATTTTACACTTCTGTTAAATAACAAAAAACCCCCAATTCATCACGATAGGAAAGACATTTCAAATTTACTATCATTACTCATCCAACTACAATCACGAGAAGAGCAGAGACAACAAAATAATCATTGCACTACTCAAACTGTTAATGGATTACTGTAGTTGGGCTCCTATATATAAAAACAGATAAGTGAAAAGCAAACTCATTGTGAAAGCTGGCAGTTATCCATTCACCTATAACCTTCAACAAATTGCTGACACACAAAATTGCACCACAGAGCATCTGGACGGGGAAGTCCGGACCTCCCGTCACGTTGCTGCTCTCATCACAAAAATTAGATGTAAAATAGTTTCCGCAGTTAAATTGTCATACTATTATGACAAAGTGACACAGAGTGAAAAAGATATCCAGTGCCTCTATAGCTCTTTAAAATATGAAAACAGACTCTTGATTGTTTGATCACTTTCAGATGAATGGTCTAAAAGGTACAATAATTTAACGAGCTCACAACCAACAGCTTCTAAAGGAAAAAGTAAAAGAAAACAACAGTTGGTGAACACAAATATGTTTTAAGGAAAAAAATCTAAGAAATCCAGAGTACCTAATTCTCAGCCTCTGCATGCAAACTGTACATTTCCCTCCCTGTGCCTGTTTGTCAGTTAATGTATCCTTTCCCCCCTCTCATGTTGATGCACGATCAAATACAAATAGACGTGTCTTTGATGCAATTTCAATTTCTAAGAATATTGATTAAGCAGAATATTGACTCTAAGTCTAGTAACAGGTTTTATTTCCAACTGTGAGTGATAATGGGTTTTCTCATTGTTTTGTTAATTATTCCTACATAAAGAACAAACCAAAAAATTTTCCTATAGTCTTCCAACAGGATCCCGTTCTACAAACCTAACTTAAGCAAGACCCATTAAACTGCCATAAAATTTAAAGGGAGGCCACACATCGGACATGACCCTTTCTCCTTCTAACATAGTTCAGTGCCCCTTGCTTTGATACCTTATATTTCGTTTCTCTCATTAAACTACATGAGAGGAATTATGCACCTATGGATGAGCAGCATTTCTGTCCCTCCCAAGACTTTTTTTTTTTAAAGAGGAAGAATTAAACATCAAAAGTCCCCAGCAGAGTAACTTACAATGTGTTACAAACAATCCTATCAGTTCTATAGGAATCTGGTGAAGATTTTAGCCATATACAAACCCAACATAACTACCACATTGAATCTTCCTCAACAATTTCCCTGACCTCTAGTCAAATTAACCTTTCATAAATAACCATTAACATGTGGTAAAACTATGTATAAAATATAGCGAAGTTTTCCTGTATATAGCAATGATCACTGTCAAGGAAATAATTGGTAGCTCTCATCATCATCATCGAAGGTGCCAACAAATGACTAGGAACATGATTTTCTCCTTTACCTAAGGCGTTAAGGACCACAGGAACCTAAAAAGATACCTGTTAGTGCAGTAAGCATTTGATGTTACATGAAAAAATGCAGAACAAATTAAGAGAGCAGATCTAAATATATTCGAATGAGCCATGTTCCTAGTGCAAACTGCGTATAAGAAAAGAGATCTTGAATTCTACTTATATGCTGTTTGTAATGCTTTCTTGGTATTTGTATCATCATATCTTAATACACTATTCCGTAAGATCCTAACTTGCAGAGATTTCCTACTTTTTATTCTTACATAATAGACTGGCCGACCAACATGCTGTCAACATGTTAGTTTTTTCCAAGACAAGCTCAACATCTATGCAACAAGGTCAAATAGCCTTCCTCCTGTTTTGAATAGGATGGGAATTTTGACAATTCCACTTCCAATGTGCAAAAACATTCCAGCACTCAGCTGCACTCTGCTGAAAGCTAAAGTGTGACAGATGCCTTCACAGTAATTGCCAGTCAGCCTCTACGTAGCAGCTGAAAACACAATAGATCACTTTGATCTCCTTGCCTCTCAAAGTATCCACAATCAAGGAATCTGCATGAAGAATATGAAATATGCAACATTTCCAAAAATGGTCTCCATGGAACTTAAATATGATAATGTATATTTTGTTCATAAAGCATTTCCAATCCTTTATTATGCATATGAAAGGATATGTTTTAGCTTGCAAAAAGTAAACATGAAAGATGCTTTATATTTTAGACACATGTAGGTTTTCATCGGATAACATAGGTGAAATAATCATTTAGAAAAGCCTGAATTGCTTTGAGGGGAAGACATTATTACAGAACATGCTTAATTAAGTCCCACTGCTAATTTTGTAAAATGAATACCTTGTTGAATTAGACTACAGGGAAATAAAGCATGCGTGCCAGCTCCACGTGCTTAAAACAAAAAGAAAACGCTGAGAAAGGGTTGACTTACATTTTGCAGGTAGGTCGTATCCACACGTAATTTTTGCTTGTCCAGTCTCACAGCCACTCAGGTTGCGACATTCAGCAACTAAGCAGGGCCCAGCAGCTCTGTGTATACAGCCATCCACTAGAAAAGCAAACCCAGAAACTTTTATTTATTAAAAGCCAGTCTTTACGTTGCCTGCACACAAATATATGGTCACAAACATTTACTGCTCATTTTTACGTTCACAGCGTAGACCTACTGATCTATACAGGTAGATATCCAAATATATATAAATATTTTTTCTACCAGAATTAGTCAATGCGTTTATCAAAAAAATAATATTTAGTCAACTTCTGCTAATTGAAAAGAAAACACTTAGAAAAGGCAAAGCAGAATTAAAATTTCAATATTAGAAAAGGGTCTTATTCAAGGCTCTAAGAAATTCTTGCTGCAAATTATGAAAACAAATTTGATCCCCAGCTAGATGCCAAACTCTCTTTTACTACATGCCTCTGATATGTCTACAATTATGCAGACCGTTTAATGTCACCATCCTATTAATGCCTTATTCAAAAATTCCCAGAAATAATGCTTATGGTTTTGAAATATAAAAAATACTTGTTTTGACCTTTCTTCTTTTTTATATTTTTAAATTTTGCATTATTCATGCAATACTTTGGAGTTAATTAAATAATGATTACTAAAGGTTGCAATTGCAGCTAACTATGCAAGAAAATTAGTAGAGTGCATAGATCTTATTACCCTCAGGAGCCAGCAAAAGAATAGTAGCAGCAGCAAAGAATAAAAAAAGGCTGCTGGCACAGCATTTCTGCCCTCTCAACGTGCAATCAAAGACACCATTTACTGTAATTATGGCAAAAAGTTTAAGAGAAAGGAAACAAAAAAAATCAGGGAAGTACTGTGTGCATGAACATATTAACTAGAGTAAGGCCCTAAGTCAGCAGCAAGTGGTGAAGTTCAACTACAAGAAATAATCATCCTATAAACTACAATATCAATCCAAAAAAGGTAAAATAAGCTGAAGTATAAAGGCTAAGCAAATAATTCTGGAGACAAGAAAGGACGATTCTGTATGCGTATTGTTCAATATTTTATTTCAGATTTAACCAGTTCAAAGTTACAGCAGTTCCCAAGAGCATGTTTGAAGCAATTAAACCACAAAGGGTTTGAAAAGCCAGGTGGAGATGCATTTCAAGAGATGCACGTAATCTGTTCATATCATAACCTGTGTAGCTTTCTAAAGGCTAGCACAGCAAGATTTGGGTGATACAAAGCTTGGGCACTCAGCACACCTACCGACCATTCACTGCTCACCGGGATGTGGGGAGACCAGGTAACTCCCTCACCCCAAGATGTTTTTTGAAGCGGGAATGGAAACAACAACTGACCTTTCTGCATTAAGAGCGTAGCTGGTTTTGCAAGGTGTTAAGTATTTCCCTGAAGCCACGTACCCCCAAGTGGAGGGGCAGATAACATCTTTATCTGAATGAAGCCTTCTTCTACTAAGTGTTAAAAACTCGACTGCCTCTTTTGAGGCATTCTATGCCAGAGTTAATATTCAGATGACACAGTAAAATTGGATAAGCAATTCCTTGTAATACTCCATACTTATCCTGGACATGGTGCCACTGATTTTTAAAATGTCATTTTGAAATACTTTATATTAGATAATTACAGAATCACGTGATGTTGCACTTTCAACAAAATTTTCTAAAATTTTCATATTAAAAAGAATGCGGATGCCAAGCCACCAGTCATAAGCTCGTTGTGCACTGTCCATGCCAAGACGCCAAGTATTCTTACTCTACCTTAGCTGAACTTTTGATTTTAACTTACCCAAAGTCTCTGCTCAACAGACTCCAAGATGCTAATGCAAGAATAATATTTTGTAACCTCAAGGGGAAAAGAGAATGCTTGAAATCTATCCTGTGCTCATGCTATCCAATTTAATTATTTTAACTTAATTACTAAATGCTTTTCCAAACCAAGCAGGATAAGTAAACCAGTATGTGTTGAAACCTCAAGTACATTTTTATAAGCACCACCTCCACAATCTTTACCAACATTAATATTTCCTGAGACATTAACATAAAAACAGCACTGATGCTTAGGACTAGCACTTTCTGCACGACTCTTTACAGAGGAAGAAGTCTTTCACCTCAGGAGTACTGGACAAGGGCTCAAGTCCATGCAATTACTCCCTTGGCAGTGGATCAATCATTTCCACCCTGAGCTCCCTCTTGTCCCTAACAAGTAGGCACTCTCCCTTGAGCAGTGTCTGTACAACGATTTGTTCAGCTACGCTCTCAACCAACTTATCTGGGTAAATCAACCTCTCTTCCCCCAAACTCCATTCATTTTAGCCCAAGTCCAGCTCAGAGCACAGCCAAACAACAGAAGCCGCAAAACGGAACCACTGCCTCTGGCAGGGAAGTAGAAGCACAGATTTATCACTACTTCTAAATCTGCAATGTATTAGCACACCCGATACATTAACATACCACGTGCCAGATCAGCTGTGATGGTCAACACATAGGCAGTCCCAGCTCCCCATCTATAAACCACCTCATGATGGAAGAAGCATGCTCTTAATGCACATACAGCTACGATACAGATGGTCTATCACTACTTTCCTGGAGCTAGGTCCACACAGGTCCATGTCCAGTCTTTATGATCAAAGCAGCCTCCAGAAAGATGAAAACAAAATAGAAAAAAATCAAATTCTTAACAGAGGAAAATCAATTCTATCATAACCAATTTTGACATATGACAAGGAAAATGGAAGACATCTGTCAAAACCAAACAAGTAGACGTACGTGCTTCCCTTATAAAGGTGGCATAACAGAAAATGATTGAATACTCCAGACAGGCATAGATGGAAATGTAGACATTAGCATTTGATATACTTCAGGGACTGATGACATAGAAG
>WAAD01018879.1:62413-87509 GCA_013389945.1 Fregata magnificens
AAAAAAAAAAAAAAAAAAAGTGTAGATATTATTACACTCAGGAACATATGCAGAGATTCCCCAGAAGAGGCAAGGAACATAGCTGACCTAACACAGTACAGCTTAAAAATCATTGTAAAAGGAATTTAATGTGTGTAAGATTACCAAACATGAAATTTGATTTCTTTTCCTTATGCCTCAGAGCTTCTGTTATGCTTCTAGTCAAATTTTGCCAAGCTGAAGAAATACTACAAAATTTAAGCATAAACCTATCCCTGTACAGTTTTTTTGCTACACAATAAAATAAGTATCCTTTGTCAAGCACAGTGACCACATTAAAAAATGGGAACTTGACAGAAAGTTATTTCTGTTCAAATAGCCTTAATTCAACTCAGAAGATTCAGAAATGCTGCAGAAACTGGAGGGACAGATTTTGAAAATTCTTCCAGGACAGGTTAATGGTGACAAATAATTGAAGTTACAATCTAGAAGATGTCACACGCCCTTCTGTCTTTTCAAACGTGGTATTATGATGTTACAGGGAAAGAAATCAGAAATATGCTGTGAAAGAATCAGCATTGCTTTTCTGCTTGGAGGAAAGCGTGTCTCCTCATAGCTGGAAGATACCCCTTGCCCTTCGGATGACTTCTTGACCTATCAACGCCAAAGTTTACAAAACGCCCATCAACAAAAATCAGCAAAGCCAAAGAGAAAAACTTTTCTGTTGGCTTTGCTCTATCACACCTTTGATGCAAATGAGTGATACGAGGTCTCAGACCATAAAGTGAATATCCTACAAGAGAGTTAGAATATGGTTTTCCCTAAGAAAGGGAACAGAGGTACTTCTGGATAATGAGACAGGAAACGTGTAAATCCCATTCCACTTTCTCGTTTAGAGAGTTTAATAAAGCAACACTGTATTGTGGCACACCAATCTCTTTTGGCAGCATTTGGAAAGATAGCACCTCCTGAGCTGTGAGTACCGCATTTTACTGCACCCTGTCAGGTTAGATAAAAGCTGTCTGCAACTTTTATATTTTTCCTAGACAGAAGAGTTACAAAATATTGCCAAGAAGCTTTAGAACCATACACGCTAGCCTATCACTACTGCCAAGCAATTTTTTAAAATTATATTTCCCCCTCTGTCTAAAAGGCGCTCTGGCAACTCTACAAACGTTCAAGAAAGCACCATATTCTCCAGCTACTCTGCAACATGCATTGAGACAAGGCCTTAGAGAGCCTGACTTTGGAGATCGAAGTCTTAAAAATTCTTAAACTATTTATAAAACAACCTTCCTATGAAATGATTTTTCTTNGTTTCACATTTAGAGAATAAACATTCTTTAAGAATTAAGTTCCCTCCTCCAAAACTAGCCCTAGAGGAATAAGGCACAAAGTAAAAGGAACAGGGAAAATACGGAAATAAGAGCACGCAGTAAATACATCAACTATTTTAGCATGTTAAATATGAATGGAGAGGAGAGAAACTTCAGTTAATAGCAGCCTGATTATTCCAGTAGGGCCACTTAGTAGTAGTGATGGAAAGATAACACTTGCTTAACTAATATTTCTAAAGTACTTTGCATTCCTCAGATAGAAGAACTATAGATACGCAAAGTATCATCATCATTACACTGGCTGCTACTATGCCTTCTGTAAATAATTAAAGGCTGTGACATTACTCCTGGTAAGCGTATCGTAATATAACATCTGGGGGGTGGGAGGAACAGACATGACCAATTCCTCCGTCCTATATTTTATGCATGAGGAGTGATACTTCATCGTGCGGTCAGAGCATGACCGCCAAGAGGGATAGCTTGTAGCTGGTAATGTTTCCTGGAGAGACTGCGGAGTTCCTTTTCTTAAGACAATAAGCGATCAATAAGCTCAAGAGGTAAGCTGCAATAATACGGGTCGAATTTCAAAGTGGTCTTTCTTTTAAAGAAATTTGTTTTGTGTACTTTGTTGGAAGCTCTTAAAAAACATCTTCCAGTCCAGTGCTCGATACCCTCAGGGGACAATTACTCCTTTACCAGACGCATTAATTAATTTTAATTACTCCTTCTGACAAATATTTTATACAGAGTGTAATGTAGGTATGT
The DNA here is from genome assembly GCA_013389945.1 of Fregata magnificens. NCBI lineage: Eukaryota > Metazoa > Chordata > Aves > Suliformes > Fregatidae > Fregata > Fregata magnificens. The sequence continues at coordinate 64,495 of WAAD01018879.1, forward strand.
TTTATTAATGATCCAGGAATTTAAGTTTTTTACATCAGGAAAGAAAACCCTGGTTTATTATTCTACTAACAATAATTAGAGTAGGAAAGATACAAAACATGCAACACAAAATGCATAAAATCCTGACTTTCAAACTAGGGAGGCAACTTTCTGAAACTCTTTTTTCAGACCATTTACAGTAAATAAAATTTAGATGGACTTGTTTCTGCCCAAATGATTTTTGCTACTCATCTGTCAGATACCGGGCAACAGTAGCATACGGTAGCAATAGATAATGGTGCAGTGAAGATGGAAAGGCCTGAAGTAAGAATAAGCCTATTCTAGCACAGAGAAGAAACACAGAGAAGTTACGAGACACTTAAGTTATGAGAGATTGCCATTATTTTCAATGGTGAGGTGATTCATTAAATGGAATCTTTGGGCAGACATGTCTGTCAACACTGGAACAAAGCTACATACAAGAACATCATTTTAATTAAGGTCTTAGAGGATGTCCAGTGAGTTAACTGGTATTAAATCACGTACAAAGATTGTTCTTCTTTCACTTGACTTCTGTGTTTTCTTCCAGACATTCATCTCACAGGAGGAACACTAAATGCAATGATAAAATGTTTTCTGTCTTTCTGTGTAGGAAAAGATTACCAGCAAGCTAGGGGTTAACTTCCACTGGATAATCACTGCACGGTAGCTAGTTTTATATGGTATATATGTGGTTGTATTCCAATTAAATATATATTTAATTCATCTAGAAATTCTAATATCAAGATGCTGCTTTTAAACATCTAAAAACATGCATGCTATGAAAACAGGAAAACGCCACCAAAAAAGCACCTTGTTAATTGTATCACAATCTGAAGTTAATTAAGTTGGTGACACTCAGTGTGTCAAAAAGCATCTCTTTGTGCCTAACATGATGTTAAGCCATGGCTGCAGGTTGAAGGAGAATTACTAAAAGGAAAAGAGAACGATCTCTGCTGCATGCCACAGCACTGCAGAAAACCGGTTTTATTCCACAACCCAAGAGCAAGAAGGGAAGCAAACTGAAACATACTATACAGCAATCAGAAATATTGGTGAGAAGAAACCTCTGGAGGTCCTGTAGTCCAGCCCCTCACCCAGGGCAGGACAATCTCCAGACACCAGCCCTGGTCAATCTATACATATGACATTTCAGGTGTCTGGAAGGGAACTGGTCAGAAAACCACTCTTTCAGAAGAACGCAGTTCCTGTCGTCTCATTGCTGTTTCTCTGTCTTATTTCATGTCACAGGTACCTGCATGGTGAGCCCTCGCAGTCACCTGGGAGAGCAGGAAAGCATCTAGGAGGAAAAAAGTCGGCTCCCTGAAGCCAAGGCGGGGAAAATCTTACCCACTGCTTCTAGCAGATGACCTCCACCATGCTCCCCCGAGACACACCTAATTAGCAATGTGCTTCAGGCACCATACTTTCCACTTAGGTAATGAGGAACATTTATCAAAAATATTGTCTTATTTTTTCCAATGCTCTGTAAAACTGATGCTCTTTCCGCAAATATATTTTCCTCACCTTACCATAACATTTGTACATTATTTATTAACATGATTTTTGCAGAAAGTTTTCCTTTCGAATGAGAAAGATCTGGCTACTAGCATTGCATTAAATATAATGAGAGAGAAGTTTCCCACATATTTGGGTCAGTTTTTAAATGCACGTTTCAGTGCTGTTCTGATTCAAGGCCGAACTCTTTCTTGTACACACATCCTTCAACATTACTCATAAGCTAATTTAAATGCAGGTATCACCTAGTTTCAGTGAAAGACTGAAATGAAAATGAATACAATAATTTAATACAAACTGCTATAATATGATGAATAGTACATTTTAGAAGAGCATGCTAGGAAAATAATTTATATTGTATACTAAATAAAAAGGATCATACTCTCAAGAGCTTTTGAAACGTTACTTTCCCCTTGATGAATTACAATGCAATTTTCTAGCCAACTAATTTCACTAAAGAAGATAATGACTTGAGCAAAAGGCTAATCAACTGCCAATCAGGATTCCTTGAAGCACAGAATGTCAAATATTGAAGCAATTTTTTTACAAGTCATAAAAGCACTTAAGTTCCATGATATGTCATAAAACCTGTGATGAAAATCTGAAGTTGATGAAGCATTCTTATTTCTCCAGTGATATTCCTAAACAAACAACTTTCAACTTTAACCAAATCTTCCATTAATATTCAGATCTATTAAAGAAGCATCATCACTATACAATTAGCTGTGTAAATGTCAGTCAGAGAACTAAACAGATTAATCATCCAGGTTGTTTTCTCTACCAAGTGTCGGAATCGTCAATGTTATTTAATTTGTTTCAGGAGTGGAGGGTGAGAAGGGAAATACTTTTTTAAAATCTTCCCTTATTAGAGTAGATTTTTAACATGGTAGGAAGCACTAATTGATCATGACAATTTATTGTTAATTTAAATCCACTTTGTTTTTGTGTTCTGTAATATTCCACGTACACCTTTTTTTGTAATTCAGCAGAAAATGTTTCAGAACTAAAGCTTTGTAGAAAAACATTAATTGCCATTGCCTTTTCTTCACGAGAAACACAGGTCACTACTCTTTTATGTGTGGATAAATAGTATTCTCTGAAGGCAGGACTTAATTATTTTTATGTAGCTTGTCTCTTCCTTTCTATTTCTAAAGTCAATAATTAATTATTTGTCTGGGCTTCTATTTCACCATCTTGTATGTTTTTCTGGGAAGCAAGCAAGGCAGCTTGAACCTCTATTACCCACTTGATCTTGTTACGATGTTTTACGTTGGATACATATTACACCAGCAGAATGTTAACACTGATGAATACTGGAGAACGGAAAAGAACATCTTTAAGCAATCTAAATCAACAGTGTTTTCAAACTCCAAAACTTTTGGACATCAGGAAGGAGAAAAACAGACAGTCCAGTCTAATATCCTAAAAAACTATATCTGAAAATTGAGTGCACTGCATAACCCCAGAAGACACTGGGAAAAGGGTTATAGATCACAGATTAAATAGAACATTCTTAAACAGGACACTGTGTGCCAGCTAAAACTATTACATTAATTTTTGGTCCTTACACAATTAAGGACCATATCTAAATATAATCAATTAAAGTCATCAAATGTTTTTTTTAGACTACCATATTTCACACCGCTTCCAAAATCTGCTTACATCACAATGCCTGTATTGACTTATGCAAACAGAATTGGTGCAATTCCCATGATGAGCTTAAAAAAAGAGTGGGTATGATGTATGTTTAACATGTAACTGAAACTCACGTTAAGTACAGGTAACTCCCCTAACCATGGCACCAGTTATTCTTGCCATTCCCCACCCTCACGTGGCACATTGCTCCTCACGCAAGTCCCCTCTCCTCTGCTGGGCTTGGCAGACCCGGAGAAAACATTTTCCCCTCCTTTCTCACGCTAATAACTGTTATATACAAGATTCATGTGGTCTTACTACTACTGACATTAGGTGTTCGATCCTGCTGCCTTCCCTGGATATGGATTGCATACAAATAAAGACCTACAGTAGCCTGCTCCAACAAGCTAGCTGCTTCCAGCTGCTAGCATGAAGAATTCCTTGACAGTGCCTTGGTAGCTGCTATGCCTTGACTATTCCCTAACCCAAAATTCATGATCACCTCTCCATTGTGCTGGGCTTTCCAGGCCTGCTCTCTACATCTGCTTGTTGTCTCTTGTCCTCCCCTTACACGGTGAGCTCTTCAGGGCAGGGATGGTCTTCTATTGTTCCATGTCGGCACTGAGAGAGAACAGCAGTGCCGTAGTCACTAATTAGAGCCACCTGGAGCTGCAGCAATTTAAAAAAGAATTTTAAATCCTTATCAGACATCGGAGACGGCAGAGCAGCAGGATACAAGAACTTCCCAGCAAAGCAAGGACCCTTGACAGAACAAAGCAACAGGTAAGAAGCAGTCTTGCAAAAGAAACAGCTGCATCCCCTGCTTATCAGGCTTACTATCGCTGACCCTCACCTTTCTACAAATTGGGGATGAGCGCTGGAAGAGGCAAAACACTTTTCAATGGAATGAAAAAGAGGACATCTGGGCAAAGACAGGAAAATTTGGGGCTTTCTAAGACAATAGGCCAACTCCTCAGCCAAAAGAGAGATTTTATATATATATGTACACACACACACAAAATCCAGGAAGACGACGACATAAAAACAGTCCTTTCCAAGACCCTAGGTCTTCCTTAGGCCTCTATCTGTTCCTAGAAAAATTATCTCTCAATGAAACTACTTAATGTCTTGTTAAGATTTTTACCTCCTTTCTATCTATCAATCACTTTGGAAACAATCAGTTCGTTTCAGGGAGGGAGGACGACGAACTAAGCTTAGGTTTGCTGAAGAGCCGTTCCACCCTCTGACTGGCCTCCCCAAATCCCCCAGGTCTGCAGAAAACTATCAGGTGATGACAGAGTCAATCAGCTAAGCATCCAGTTAAAGTAAATGTATTAGTACAAATTCTCACTGGCCAAACAAGCGCAGAGAGCGTACAGCTGGAGAAAGACACTTCTGAATGTTGAGCTGCCCAATGTACATGCTTGCACCTCCAGAATTAAGATTGCAGANTATCAAATGAGTTACAGCACTGCGAGCACAGTAAGACGCTACGTGTTCTATATTCTTTGGATATTAACTCCAAGAACATCCTTCTGTCTCGCCAAACACTTGTTGAATGCTTAAGTATTTTAACATATCAGGTTTATTAGATCACTGTTTGGAAGTTTTTCCAAGAAAACTGATCTGGTAAAGCAATCACTATTTCAGGGAGCATAGCTGTGCTGCAGAAAGCCACATGTGCTAGAAAAGCTTGACTTGTTTTAAAGCAGTCAGTGGAAGGGCAGGGTGGAAGAATAGGATAGAAATAACTTCCATAAAAATCCGGATTTAAGGAAATTGGGAGAGAAGTAAAAAGGTTCAGGAAGGCCTATCAGAACTAATAAAATTAGACTTCGTAAGACTTGAGTTATTTTCTAATCATTTATATGGGCATTGTAGACAAAAAACGTAGCTGGGACGGCCCCAGATGTTCCAATGCAATGCACTGGCTCCAGATGCTTGTACACTTTTCTGGTGTTTTCCTTTTCTGACTCAAGCAAGACAGGCTTGTTGTTTGATGAGAACATTTTAAAAATATTTGAACCAAATAGCTAATCTGTGTCCACACAGAGGTAAAAAATGTGCAAATGTTACACTTAAATCGCTCTCTCCTTCCTCACAAACTTCTGGGTTTATATTACTTATGTAGGATTAGCTCTAACCGGTCTGCCAACCTGTTCAGGTATGTCCCTGAGTGGCAGGAAGGAGTCGGAGTGAAACAAAAATGCCAAATCTTTCTTGACAGACAAAAGTGTATTGAGAAAGAGACAATGCAATACAATTTTGCAGTTGACTGTCACAATATGCTGAACCCCAGTTCAGACTTTCCAATAGCACCACTGAAAATTACCTGCACAAGAGCAAATTAAAAAGACTGTGACAAGACTTGTTATGGAGATATTAGGGAATCACTGAGGATTTTTTTCTTATATATATATGTATATATATAACTGCTCTGTTCCTGGATTATTTTACAAAAAAGTGAGTCTCAAATGAAATCACACTAGGGAGTGATGGAGTGGAAAGCAGTGGCGAAGACCATAATGGGGTGGATGAGGCGGCAGGCTGAGGCGGGGAATAGCAAGGCAGGTATTGGGAGCTGTACTGACTGTGGGGTTCTTCACATCCATGGCACGCTGCAGAGCAATGAAGCACCATCTGCCTGAGGGGTTTGTAGCGTCAGGGTAGGGAAGCGACAAAGGTACTTGCTAACCTGATGACCTGTGACTTAGTTCTCCACGATGGCAGAAAAAGTAGTACAAATGTGATCTGCGTGAGTTTATATAGCCACGTATACTGCATCTCATTTATTAATGCGGTTTCTGACTGCTTTTCCCATTTCTGAGGGAAATGCTTCAGACTCCCTAGAAAACTAAAGGCTGATGCTGGAGCAACCTTTATGCACCAGAGCACGATATCTTTACATGCAGGAAATTTTTACTTTCAAGGCTAGAAAGAAATACAGACAGTGAGAATATTACCGCTATATATTACAGACCGAGAATACTGCCTTCAGACAAATGAGCAAAGAAAAACTATTCACAATAGAGGACTTCTGAAATCAATGGGGTGCATTAACCAAGAAAGAGGACACTGATTTTTCCTGCTTTTTTGACCCCTGTATGCTGTCGTTTTCTGTCCTTCCTTGTTTCCCCATCGTACGCATTTATATTAACACTTTCTCCTTCCACTTTCCTGTCTCCACCTCAGCTTTTCTGACAAAAGAATGGCTTTTGCCATCTGTCTCACTCTGCTTCTGCCACCAGGGAACAATGTCACTGACTAAGCCTCATATAAAACTCCATAAAGATCTAGTGAGCCATGGGACCTTGACGATTCAGGGACGATGGAGCGGCATGCACCCTATTAGCATGATACCGCTGCCTGGCCTTGCAATAAAAACACAGAAAGGGCACATATGCCCCAAAGACACATTGTTGTATGTCCTGTGACTCTGTTGAAAACAACAAGCTTCCACGACAGCGTGGAGCGAAGGGGCTGTCATAAATAAATGGCATTCAAATGAACTGGTTGGATTTTAGTCCTACTTTCAACTTGTTATTGATTTGCAAGACTCTTCCTTGAACGTGACGTCGCACAGAAGTCATGGCCATGATACAAACACAGGCCCCGTTCTGAATAAGTTTAACACACCTGTCTGGGCTGACCCTTGTCAGTGCCCCAGGGCTTTCAGAGCCAAGGCTGCATGCTTCAGCTTTGCTCACAACGAAAAGTGCACACAGGCACATTTCGCAAACAAACTGGAGACAGACCTCATAACACCTCCACCAGCAAAAATAGAAGAGCCATATTCAACATCAGACAATAAAAGCTACCTAATATAACTTCTATTTATTACTTGCAGTAATTTTTTTCCTACTGTTTTTCCTTGCTATGACTTACCAACTTCACATATATCAATGTATAAGTTAACCCCCTATTTAATCAATACCTAACTATATTGTACAGAGAAACAACACTTGTTGTAATGGCCCACTGCTGAGAATTAAATACTTAATAACCGACCACTGCGTTAATCTGTGCTTAAACTGGCTTCCTCTTGATGATCAAACATCTGGGTAGAAAATTTTCAGCAAAAAGCTCTATAAACAGGGTGCAACGCCAAACAAACCTAATACATGTTTTTGAATTTAGTTTCATAGGTGCAAAAGCAAGAGATCCACATCCTGCTGCCAAGAGCCCATGGGTGCAATTCTTTCTGTAGATAATGTTCTCTTCTCTGCTTTCTAAAAAAAATCATTGATCTAGTTTATGATTCAAAGTCTAGATAAGTGCCTGAATATTCTGTCTCACAACCCCACACCTCATTTTAAAATGTAGGCAATTTAGGAATAATGAAAATCTGTAAGTAGTCAAAACATACGGCATATAACAAATCGTAAAACTTGGCATCAGTGATGGGTATATTATGAGAAGCTATATAGTACCATCTTACAACATAATAGGAGAGAAAAGCTCTGTGAGGCCAAGCAGAGGCCACTACATGGCAATAGTTAAATTCTGAATTTACAATAAATAGAAATGTCAAAACTCCTCTCTCTCCCTTTTACAACCATTCTACCTTTGGCTCACTTGCAGAAATCCTTCAGTCACATTAATAGCACTTTGGGGGAGCTGCATCTATGAAATATATCAGTATGGTGATGCTTTTTAATAGTCCTCAACAAGGCACAGTGCTGGAAGTTTAATCTGGACGTCATTCATAAGAGGTAGCAGAAGATATGATGGCCATTATACGCTTTGGTGCAAAACCCCTACTGACTACAGATGTAACAAAGCAGCCAGACAGAGAAATTAACAGTGAAGTAATGAATTTCCATCTCTCCAGTAAAGTAAAAATCTGTTTCGGTAAGGATTAGCCTCATGCAACAGATAACAGAACAGTAAAATAACCAAGGGAAACTAATTGAGATACTTTAGGAGAAATGTCTGCCTCCCCCACAACACACACAAGCCAAGGACATGGCCAAGAAACCTCTGAAATTGCACACATTTACTTGGCACGTGACGAGTACATGAAGAACAGACACTAGACATGAAAACTAGAATTCACAGCATTGAATTCACTCAAAATCGCGTAGGTTGAAACTACTGAAATCGGGGCAGGCGGGCAGTGAAGCAGTGCTAGGTTTGCAGAAGGCTTTTGCAGGAGGACATTTGTGATAAAAGGGAGCTGCAGACGGGTACCTGGTACAGTCGAGGCTGCGTGTCCTCTGAAACAGCTGAGTGAGAAAGATTTGGACTTAATTTAGTAGCCAACTTGTGCTGCTGTACCTATGCTGCACTGCAGTGTACAGATACCTGTGCTAGTCTTAAAATCCCTATGGCAGCACAGAGCTAGGCGTATGTTAACCGGTTTGGTGTTTATTCTTCAGTGGATTTTGCAGGCTACGCTCGACTCCAGGATCCAGCAGCTCTCGGTTATTGCTAATGCCCAGACAAGATCTGCAGGGACCACAGTCCATATGTATCCTCAGAAGTAGGCAAGAATGGCAGATTTAATGCAGAAAAAGGGAAACCACAACTGTGTTATGAGAAGAAACTGATTTTGCCAGAAATTTTAGTATCTAATCCAAACCTTAAGAGCAATCCTACTACAGAACAATTCTGACAAACTGTTGCAATCTGAAAGCAGTTTTATAGCAAAAAGTGGCATTTTCCCAATCTTTTCTTTGATGTGAAAGGAATCTCCTTTGAGAGGCAGTATTTTATTTTGTCTTACTTCTCACTTTACAGTTACGGTGTGTTGCCTTAAAAGGCTATGAAGGGGCACGGGGAGAGGGGGATACCAGCTCTCTGCTGGAAGGAGCTGGCCCTTCCCTGCAGCAGAAGGCTCCCCCGGCCAGCTGCAGCAGACAGGAAAAGGGGGGACCCCAGCAAGACATGGGGAGCCCACGCTCTGACAGAGGCTGCCGCAGGAGGCATGGGGCCAGCAGCCTGCTCTCCAAAAGCTTCTTCCCATCTCCCTGCTGCTATCCGAGGGCACAGAGTTGACTGAAACAGAGCTTAAAAGCAGGAAGCTGCCTGCCAGGACAAAGGGGGAGATTGTCTATAAACCCTTTGTATTTTTGTTCTGTCTTGCCTAATCACTTCAAGTTTTCTCTGTTTAAGATGTGAGATATTAGAGTTTGCATCCAAATACAATGTGGCTTTTTGAGTTTAAAGGCTCTGCCGCTGGGCAGATCCCCTTCCCAGCTCCGGCCAATTCAAGGTCTTGCAACAACTTCGCCTCTCCCTTCCCCCACTGTAATCCAATTTACATGACCACAGAATTATTTAGGGTATCTTACCACCCTTAAAAGCACTATTCTTTGTGTAAGCTTTTCTTCTATTCCAGAAAATACTTATTTCTTGCAAGACGGTGTGTCTCTCTAATGCATTACTGGGCAAAACATGAGAGCCAGCACGTGCTATTTGCCATCAGTCTGGAAATTCATAGCGGGTACACGACGTGGGCTGTGTTTGTAATGTGAAGGCAGCTTCATACTAAATGTTGGCCAGTGGGTGAGACTTCTGGCTAAGAGGAAAATGGAAAGCTGCCAGGAGCGACGCACCTCTCCAACCCAAGCAAACCTGCTTTGCACCTATACTTTGCTGTCCAAGGAACCATTGTGCCTTGGAAACTGGAGTAGAAAAGGAGCCTCACCCTACGAGGGGAAAGGGAAAGGGAGACCTTGGAGGAGGACCACAACGCTAGACGTTACAAGTCCCCTTGACATTCTGCCCCTGGAAAAAAAGCCCACCTAACACTGAGAATAGACCGGGAGTGGAAGATCAGTAGTCTGGGAAAAGGAAATACATTTTGCATCTTTCAGAGTAAAGACATTAATAAGAAATCACATTTTTCAGGTTGAAAAAAGGCACTGTAAAGAACATTAATCTCTGCAAAAATTTACGTAAACCCCACTTCAAATAAATAGCAATCACCACCCATTTTGATTTTATTGTTAAGAGTAACAATGTCAGTAGCAGTACAGCATCACAATATTTAAATGCCATAACATACGCAGAAGGATTCTGCAAATATTATATTTATAAGTTGGAGCTAACCTCATTAGCTGCCTGCAGCATTGCTTCAGTTCATTACGTGACACAAACAGAACAAATTTATATAACTGCATCTAAAATTACAAACAGGTAGTGCTATACTTCCGTGACTATGTCTTAGCAGTGGTATTTATGCAGCCATGAATAAAGTCCTGCCAGCATTTTGATTATAAAACTGTATTTGTATGACTTTTTTTTTTACGTTGGTTGGAAAAATGTGATTTGACTTAAAAGTTACCATTAAGATTTTGTCTCTAGCAACCCTGTACAACTATTAGGTCCTTAATATCTAGAAAAATTTTACAGGAAAAAACCCCATAGACTCAAATTAAAGGAAGTCAGTAGTACAGGAATAAGATTATTTCTCGGAGAGAGGACAGACATGCAAACTAATCACAGATTTTCCAAATCTAAAAAGGTCTGCGGTGAAGCTGAGCACCCTTTTTTGAAATCACAATGGATGTCTGTAAGGGTGAGAAACCTTACAGAAATACTGGAACTATCTGAATAAATGCTATTAAAATGCCAAGGGATTAAAGGCTGAGGTTAAATACACATGCAAAAAATATTTGTATCTGCAGATGTTGACATCAGATCAGTTCACAGCTGTACTCCTTTGTTGTCTTAAAAAAAAAAAAAGATAATAAAATCAGACTCTAAGACTACTTTTTTCTTCCATAACAACAATCTCTTTTGTCTTGGACAGAGAAGCAGCAGCAGGGGGTATGGTTTAGTTAGGTTATAATTCATCTCCACTAAGAGTTATCTGACAAAAACGGTGTGAAGTGTCATTCTTCCCTTCGTTTGGGAGCTGGTGAAAGTGGTTTTGTCTTGTTTTTTCTGTCCCTTACAATACAAGGTGTCAGGAGCTTCCAGTCTAGTCCTCGGGTTTTTCTGGCATCTTTTGACCCTTTTTATCACTTGGCATTGTACCCTCCCATGAGTTTATAAATCTTTGATGAGATCATATGCCGCTATTCGCTGGAGGTCTAGATCTGGAAGGTGCCGAGGGTGCAGCGTTGTGCGATACTCGTGTGTCAAGAGTTACCCAAACATCACTTAACTCTGAAGCCACTGCCATTTACTAACTCCTTAGGGGCCAGATCACAACGTGGTGATAAAAACATAGAATTAAGTGCTATGAATACACATCTAGGAACCTCACTGCCCCTTCCCTCTCCCCTAACCATAATTTAAATATTTTAGGTAAATATTCACATAAATACTAGGCAGTTTTCTAGTATCTTTTAAAAGAAAAAAAAATTAAAAAAAAAAAAGGAACGTATGCCTGATTAAAACCAAAAAAACTAGCAGCTGAGGCCTATGACTCTAGGATAGGCTCAGATGTCCAGTGCTATGTATCAGTTGTTACTGCTTGGGATGTAACAAACCAAGCCCCTGGAGCGTGGCTTCCTGGCCCCACACAAGACAGAGGATCCATCAGGCTAAGCATGAGTCAACCAAGAAACCGCTGTCTGGAAACCACCACATCTGAAGCTAAGAGGAGAAATGGGTAATAATCTGGTAAACCTTTTTCCCCAATGGACACGAAAATTACAAAGGAATAGAGAGCACACTGTCTTCCCACTAGTCCCTGCAACACATGCAGAGATATCTGACATTAAAAGACTCTTTGATATAACAAAGCAAAGGTCCAGTGGTTAAAATCTGAGTCCAGAAAAGTTCAGACAGAAATAAGGTTCATAATTAACATATATAATTAACCAGCTGGAACAGCTTCTGACACAGGATGCTGTAAATTACTTAGGAGCATATAAAACAGATTTTTTTTTTGTAAATTTTCATTTAAAACTTTCTAACAGAAAAGCTATTTTGACCGCCAAAAAGTGAAAAAAATAGCTACCGATCAAAACAGGTAAGGGTAAGAGGGGAATTTTTATAAACGTGTGACTACTGGATATTTTTTTCCTAAATTGAATTAAAGAGACACAAACCTCAAAACCTTTTCAAACAAACAAATTGTGCAGTTCAAGTGTTGCAGAATCTCTAAGGGAAACTGAACAAAACCAGTCCTGACTCCATTAATCTGTTCATGCCCTGGAAACTGTTCTAACAAGACACACAACAATAGATTATTAAAGAGGGTTGTTTTGGGGTTTTTTTTACTTTTTAAATTGTTATTACTCATGCAGGTAAAGTAATATCTTTATTTTAAACATGAATCATAAGCTGACACAGTGCATTAAAAAAATCCAGGCGTTTATATGTCACGCCTCACAAAGTAGCTGCCACTGAGATGCATTAGACTATCGTCTGAAGTCTAGTCTCCAAGGGGAAGGGGAGCACTAAATTGGACAAAAAGCTATCACTGCTGTTGTGGGACAATCCTGAACGTGCCAGGAGATAGAAGAGATGACCTAACAAGTTTCATCTTCAAAGCGAGAACCTCCAGGGATTTAAAAAAAATAAAAGGCAAAAAAATCTTAACATTTACTGTTGGAAAACTGTAAAAAGTATTTGTTTGCAGAAGGAAAAGGCTAATGGGAGAAACTTGGTGGTAGCTGCTTCCAAGAAAGGCGATGAACAGATTTATCAGTACATTATGGTTACTTCACGTTAACTTTCCTCTTCACAACAGGGGAGAGAACACAGCTGCTGGAGACTGCCTGGGGCACGAGGACGCGCGCTTTCTCCCAGAGAGACTCGCAGCTGAGGAGAAAAATGTGCAGTCCCCTGCTTCTGTCCACGGTGGAGATCACCCAGAAAAAAAAAATAAAGAAACCCTAGGCGAGGTTTCGATTCACACCCTCAGTAACCCTTGTCTTTTCCAAATTTCCACTGAAGGGAGCCCTACCTCAAATTAATTTTAAAGCTTATTTCTACTGGCAATGTGACATAAGTGGGCATCCAGCACCAAGGGAGGGCGTGCCTCCCAGGAAACATAGTATCAAGGTAAAATACCATCCTCAACAGTCATGAATGGGTAAGCAAGAAGCAGAAATATTAACACATTTTAAACATTAAAAGGTCAAAACAAAACAAAGCCTAAAGACTACGTAATACATCATCTGGGGTTAGTTTGTGTGCATATCAAGTTTTAGAACTGAGCTAGTTAAGCAAGTGCCAGGGATAAGTCTGACCACATTTCTCATCTTCTTCAGGTGTTTTCAAAACATAACTGTCATTTGCCTGGAAGGGAAATTTTTTCTCTATCCCAGCCTATTATCCATACCCTGCAGCTGTAACAAGGGCCTGTAACAGAATTTTCTGGTTATAGTTTCTCTTCTAAACGCAAAGGACATTTTCATGCTGCTGTGGGCTCTCTTACCAGAAGTTCTGATTTACCGAATACAAAGTCAACGATATTTTAATTTTTCCAGGCTTACACGAGAGGCAGCATTCAGCTCAATTTAACAAAGCTTTTCCAACAATGAGGCAACATTTGGCTCTAAGTCTGCCATTCAAACAGCAGCTTACCTTCAGGAATGAAGAGTACATTTCTTTCCCAGAGCCAGATTTTTGTGATGATGAAAAGTTCCTGTTAAGCACTGATGCATATAACTAATTTAGACAAGTTAGGAAATGCACTCTTTGCTCATTACCTGAAATTTACAGTATCTGTGGGAAAAATATCAGTTATGGCACAGATTTTCATAATGTCATCTATGTATCACCAGTGCTTAGCAAAGAAGCTTCTAGGTAAGCTTGCTATTATCTGATAGCAATGGGTCCTCTTCAACTGTTGAACTGCATTAAGAGGCACAAAATACTCCTGAAATATTTATTTTCCTTCTGAGCAAGTGCTGAAGTATTGATAAAGCAGAAAGGCTGTATATAAAGTCAGAAGTGGAATGCACAGAATCTGCAACCTGAAGTACAGCTGAAATGTGGTCCACACTATGAAAACATGCACAAACCCTTGACTTGAAGCACTTGGAGAGTAACAGGATGTTCACAGACATGCTTTATAAGGGCAAACACTTATGTATAGAGTGTAAGCAGAAAAAAAGGACTGAGGTTACGAACAGGGGCAAAGCAGCTGAAGATGGGTAATAACAGCAAATTACTCCACACACTTTCAGATATGGATCTCCTCAGCACACAGTTTGATAGAGACATTACTAACTACATAGAAAATGTTTATCTTTTACATCAAAATCATGTTTTAAGGTAATTACCGTATGAAGAACCACGTGAGAGTTAGGAAATGCCAGTTTGAATTTTATGCGTACAGCTTTAATTCGGTCCATTGTATTAGACTACATGAGTGGCTACTTTTCCCCAATTAACATCTGCCTGGCTCAGTACAAAGAATGGATGATGTTCTAACTACTCAAAATTTTAATTCTTGCTGTTCAGCATGAGGCCACTTCTTGTTTACTTTTCAGTTTACTTTTTGCTCAGATGCTTCTCAAGACTAGCCATGCAAACCGATTTATAAAAATATCCTGGTAGGAGTCATGACATTTGACATGGAATTATCTGTCTGCTCAGTAACGTTCCTCAGCTTATTTTCATACTAATAAAATAGCACTATTATTTGCATTTGTGAAATGCATGGAAACAGTCGCCTAAAAAGTCTCTTTCATCTCTGAAGCAGACGATGTTCCACATGGATGCACTCCCTACTGAATATCTTTGTTAAAATGTTAAGAAGTCTGAAAACGCAACTATTGTTCAAAACTTGTCCAAGTAGTAAAATACTATCAGAAGGGGGGCAAATGCTCATCCTGTAGCCAAATATCAAATTTGTACTCTAAAACTCAGGAGTACTAGAGCTATTTAAGGAAAAGAATGATTCTAGCCTTATTCTTGGGAACTGGAAAGCCATTTTACCTGAAAAATGTGAAAAATGAATGAGCTTGGCAAACACCCAGGAATGAATATTACATTTTGAACAAGTGGGTAAATTTACAAGCTATAAGAAGATGGTTGTATGCAGAGGACCAAGCCATCTTAGGAGTATATAGCTTTACTTATAAAAATAAACACTACTGGAAACATTTTAACCATTTTCCCTTTGGCATTGCATAAGCAGGTGGGACCGCTGTTTAGTAACGAGAGAATCAAGTTTAAGTCCCCTCACCTTAGACCATCATTGGCCTTGTCCTTCAGTTCCCAGTGCAAAAGAGATTAATACATCCAAGGCACTGACGTGCTTCCATTTGTCTGGGATGGGAACCACAGGAGTACCCGTGATAGCTAGAGATGCCCTGTGCTAACAGTAAATTTCAACAAATGTATCTTTATAATAATTGATATTACAGTAAGAAGAACTTTTTCCTTTAAAGAGAATACGAATGATTTAATGCCCCCCAAAATCCATTACTTTCATGCACTGTAGCAAAATAAATATTTTACAAACAATGAACTTCCACCTCTCTGCCTTTGAATTCCCTTTCATCTCCAGTTCCAAACTGTTTAAAGCCTGGTTTCCTCCCTTACAGAGCTGTACGGTCCTGAAATGCCAGAAAGTTTCAGCACAAATGAAGTGATCTTTTCACAGTATGCCTCCTGTTTAAACTCACTTAATTAAATACGTAAATCCAATGATTTGTCCCAAAAGTTTCCGAATGTGCATTTTAAAAAATCCAATATACAGCAGAAGTCTATTTAAGATTGTAACGCTGAAGTCAAAACCTATACTCCCATAGAAGAACCCACGACCAAATAAATTGACATGTGGAACAACTAATTCAGAGAATGAGATCTGTTTAATTAGTCCATTAAAACAATGTATACAGTTGTGAAATCTGTGTCATTAGAAGCTTTTTTCTTTAATCTATTCTGAATCGTTTTTCAAATCTTTTCCACAAGGTATCATCAGGTCTTTAAGATCAAGTACTGTTAGCAAATGTTCTCCTGATACAACCCATCTGTTAGGTCTTAGTGTTGATCTTTTCTCAACATTCATGAAACAGTCTCTTCTCTATTGTAGATTATAAATATCAGCAACCGTGCAGAAACAGCTTTGCTTAGATCTGTCAAGACCCTCAGTCCTGCAAAATGTTGAGTATTAATTTCCAGTAAAACCAAATTTCACAGGATTTTTAATATTTTTAATTAGTGTGCGCTTTTTAATATCATTAAAAGTATAATCAGCAGATCATTTGTTAGGTAAAAAAATTCAATTTCTGTACGTTGAGAACAAAACATGAAATCTGTATTTTACAGTATTAATACATTTTGATGATGTTCAATTTATCAAAAAAGCTGTCAATTTACATTTTAGTCACTTGCAGGCTTTAAACCTTACAGAGAATCTGCTTGGACGTAAACAGTTACACACTGAAAGATGAAGCTAAAATAGCCCTAAAAAGGACACAGGAGGAGGAAGCACGTTTTCTACATCTGAGGCAAAGCAAACAATTGCAGCAGTAATTATAGCCTTTTTCTTTAAAGGAGACTTTAGGCCAATTGTCCTGAGGCCACTGAAGGAAGAACAAGGTTTAGTTACAGTGGCCATTTGATACTGCAATTTATTGCTTGCTGTATTTTCCTTGAAACAAGATATTTGAGAGCGCCAGTTGCTTGGTGTTAAAAGCTTAATTTTCAAAGCAAATTTGAAGAATGATTCCAGATTTTGACATGGCCAGTCTTCTTATTACTGCTCACATATTTTCCTTTGGCTGTGAAAACAATTCCAGATTCTTTTTTCATTTTGACCATAGCAAATGAATAATGCATCCATGCAAGTGATACAGTTAAAAAATCAAGGTCAGACAATTCTGCCCCTACGTTCTTTACTTATATCCTATATTAACATTGTATTATTATTAAATTACATACTGAAACAAGCTTATTTTAAAGCCGCTATATGCTTTATACAATATTATATTTAGAATATTCTTCCATTATTAATTCTTCAAATAGTAACTTAGAATGCCCCGGAAGTGTTTAAAAACCACCATATTCTGTTTATGTAATGAACAGACAAAAGAAGTTCAAGTCAGGACTACCGATAGGTATACCCACACACTCACACACATTTTTAAAGACTCAGTACATACACATGAGACCAAGATCATCTTTGGGAACCTGAGCTACTAAAAAATATATTTAAAACTTTATGGTGGAGATTTTTCAAACATCCTATACTGAGTTGACTTTAAACATATTGAAATAAATTGTCCCAGTGAAGTGATCTGATGCGGGCAAGTCTAACCTGCTGCCTGCCTGCCCTCAAGTCAGGGAGAGCTGACAGAGCTCTGAGCCTTTGGAGGAACCGCCTGGCACTGCACAGGATTGAATTTTTCAAGTGCTTGTGAGATAGAGAGTTATGAATACTCAAATACATACTGATGGATAAAACCTTTTTTGAAATGATAACTCCCTTCGCTAAATGTTTGATGTGCAGTAGTCAATCCTGGCTCCCAGGAGCTGACAAAACAGAGAAGGATTTGCTAACACAACATGCAAGCAGAGGGAGTATGGTGGTCAGTAAATATTGAGCGAGCTATGCGTGTTCCTTCCCTACAGCTGGAAGGGGGCTTTGCAAGGAAATTATTAGGAAAGTAAAACAACAAAGATGACATAAGAAAGGGCATAATCAGAAGGCCAAATTAAATGAAAATAAGGAAACAAAGACAGAAAAAGAGTAAAGGGAAATTGCAATAAAGTTCATATTAGACTAGAAAAAGAGCTTGAGAGACGACGGATGAAAGGCAGCGTGTTCAACACACAGCTGTGGATCAGATAGGCTGGAATACAAAATGGTGGGAACGGGGAGACCAGGAACATATCCAACATCTGAGAGCTTCACGTGCAACTGGTTTTACAGGCTCCTGCCAAGTCAATCTCTCTTCTGAGCCCGTTTCATCTCAGTGACATTCTTCTTCCCTAAACCCACATCACACACAGCAAAGCAGCATGCAAAGCATCCTGCTCCCTATTCTCCTCCTGCGTTATCTCTGCTCTAACCGGTCCCATGCAGCTTCCTGCCGACTACCCAACCACACCCAATAGCCCACTCCAGTGTTAGCGAATACGTGTGCTCGGGTGCCTCATTTTTTTCTGTCCATCAATCTCTGTTCTCCTACCATAACTGGGGGAAACAGAAAAATCCTTGTACGTGCAACTGCTAGAGGAACAGATGGGAAATAAGAGAACTGATGAATCTAAGGCTAGCTCCCCAAACATCTCACCATTAAAGACATACCAAAATTATTTTGCTTAGTTTTTCTTAGCTGTACACTGGGATTAACATTTCCAATCTGTTTGCGCACAGTCCTTTGAGATACAATGATGAAAATTCCTTTAGCAATGCTAATTATTAGTACCATTAATGTCACGGCATGGTTGAGAGTAAAGGTATTATTTAATAAACGGTTATGAGCATTTGTCAAGTTCCCATCCCACTCAAACTTTTGAAATACTGGAATGGAAAAAGCCCTGAAATACAGACAGAAATGCTGACGCTACTCATTCAAATAATATGAAGAGCTAAATATTAGTGATCTCAGCTCAGTTTTGGATAGATGGTTCCTCAGAATGTGCAGCTGCTCTTGATTTTCCCTATCATTACTAATAGTAAATGCCTTGAATGTATCAGATGAAGACATTAAATAAATTAAAACCTAGTCTTCCGATCAAAAGTAATTAGCACATTTTTTTTGTATCCTTGCCAGGTACTTCTCTCATTACTGGTTATTCTCTTTGGCACAAACATTGGATAGTGCAAAGAAGTTTATGTTTTCCACTGTCCGACAAGACAGATTCATTCTTCAAGGACTACTAGATAAACCATTTCATGTATTTGTTAAGAAAAAAGTCAGCAAAAATAAATATGCAAAATCATCACCTAGCTGACCATGAGAAATTCCAGCATAACTATTTTTGGCAGAATCACCACTATCTGAAACGAAGACATTAAAATACATTGCTCACATTAATACTACCAAAAAAAAGCGGAAATAAATTTGCAAAGTGATGCTGTAATTAACATGGTCCTTGGGGTCTTGAGCTGATGTTCTGCCCAACTGCAGAGAAGAGGGAAGAAACTTAAAAGGCACCCAAATGCAATTCCAGCTTGCCACAGCACTATCTACGACAGCAATAATTTGTGGCAATGGCTTCAGAATTACTGTCGCTGAGATCTACTTTATTACGTTTCACCCCTCCTTCAGCATACTTTCAGTGCTGTAGAGCAGAAGAGGAGCTAGGTCAGAAGCAATAACTCACTACACAGTGAAGTCTTCATCTTGATAACAAAAAAAAAAAAAAGAAAGTCCAGTTACCATTTTCAGTCAGAAGGCTGCCACTTTATACCACTTAAAACACAGGAAAAAAACCCCTAAAGAAT
The DNA here is from genome assembly GCA_013389945.1 of Fregata magnificens. Classification (NCBI taxonomy): domain Eukaryota; kingdom Metazoa; phylum Chordata; class Aves; order Suliformes; family Fregatidae; genus Fregata; species Fregata magnificens. Next base: position 83,978 of record WAAD01018879.1, read on the forward strand.
ATTTTGATACATCTAGGTTCAGTCATCCAAATATCCTTAAGACAGAAAGGCAAGTAATACATCATTAATGATCCTGTTCATATTTCCAATTCCTGAATCATACAAGGCTTTTTGTCTCAGAGAGTGTTTCAGCTTTCTCCAAATTTTTTCTCAGCTCAGCTTCTTCAGCTTGGTTGTTTTTTAAGCGTTATTCATCCATCCATCCAAACCAGCTATGTCACAGACTGATAGCAAGCTAGATATAAACATTTGTTTACTCTTGCCTCCTTCCTCTATACTTAATTTATGTTACATTTTAGAGGCTTTTAACTAGGGAGCATCTACTGATAACAGGAAGGAAATGGTTTAAAAGTGCAAGAACAAACTCATAGATAGGAATGAAGTCAAAATAAAAAGAACACACGAAAATGTTTTTCATTCTAACTCACAGCTGGGAAACATAGCAGTGATCTCCTTGTACCTTGTATCACTGACTTCAATTTCTAGTTTAGAGAAATGTGGACTACCTGGAGACAAAATCTTTTATTCTATCAAACAATGCCTTTGTTTCGTATATGAGAAAATATTAATATTGCAAATTAATTTGTATGCTGAAAGGTTTTTCCAAATTGCTTTAGCATTGTTCAGAACATTCACTGAAAATGACAGTCACCAGGTTTTGCCACACAAGTTTTTTAAACACCATTTGGGTATGGCGTATTTCACAGACGACAATGGGAGACATAAAAAAAAAAAAAAGGCCATTTGTGCACAGATCAGAGCAAGGAGAGCAAATCTCTTGGGTTAGAGCAAGGGCTGTGAGACTTGCAGCTCGCCCGTGGCAGGCTTGGGAAGCTCCTCTCCGTAGCTCTGGATCAAGTGGCCACTCTACTTTGAACAGATCCCAGAAAACCACTTCTTACTATTAGATGTAGAGCTGGTCCACAGCCCAGAATACCACTTGGAAGAGATCCAAAGCTCCTGGCTCTCACATCTGCTTTCTAGATAGCGGTCTTGCCCTTGTTCGGATATATTTATGACCTTCGTAAATTAAAGATAAGGTTAAGAACATACCGCCCTTAATAATGGGCTTTAATAATTAATCCTTAGAATGGATTATTATAAAATTGGTATTATTTCCACAACACAATAAATCAAACACTCTTAAAGTGGAAAATATACAAATCAGTAGAAAACTGGCCACCAGTACTTGTGAGAATCTCTCTGACCTTTCCAGATGTATACTTCTGTCCTTCTGCCCTCTCCTCCCTGCATTATTTTCTGGTTTGTAACATGGTTTTTATTTGGCTGAGCCTGATAAGCTCCTGGGACTCAGTTTGACCTCTCAAATGAGATTCCCAGAATACAGCCGTCACAAGAAATCAAAATGGTGCATCCACAACCAACTAGTGTAAAAGTTGTGCTTATCACAAGCCATTTTAATTATCTTACACAGCTTTGGTTCCTTTCCTTGGCGATACTAATTACATGAATGTGTTTTGTTTCTTTTACATTCATAACATTCACTTTTTCCACATTTTCAAGCAATAGGCTGAGTGCACGCTACTCTAAAATGGCACAACATTCAATTCAAGCCTTAACGGTAGATTGGCTTTAATCATCTGAAACATGCTATGCCACTTCTCTACTGTCAGAGAGAAGCCTGATTTATTGGATAACCTAAATCATACCACTAGCAGGTTTGGTACACCAATTCCCACTCACTTACCAAGTTCAATTATTGCTATAAAAACGTAAAATGATGCACAATGGGTTCCAAAATGCAAAGTAAATGTTAGGTATAACAAATCTGAGTTTTCAGCTTAGTTTACAGAATTTGTCATTATTATTTGTGTGGCAAATCCATGATTAACTAAACCAATTCAGCCAACAGTGAGTGTTTTACTGGAGGCAGATATCCTTCACTGTCAAAAGTTAAATTGTTATAGATGTTTTTTGGTACATAGATTTTTATTTTCTTTAGGAACTCTCAGATTTATTTACAAGAGAACAGGGAGGCTTCTGTTCAGCTCATAACCATAAAATAAGCCAATACTAGACTGTCAAAACCTACAGCTGCAGACAAAGTGATATAACCAAAAAGATAAAGGAGTTATCATGTATTACTCTCAAGAATAGAACTTCTTCTCCAGCCTCCCTATTCTTCTTTCTTCTCACTCGAGCCACAACAAAAAAAAGTCCGATACTAACAACCGTTCAAACCAAGTCTAGCTCATTTTTTTCATCTTCAGCTGAAAAAAAATCCAATGCAAGTGGGAAAAAAGATGTAATATTAGCAAGTACATAAACTAGAACATATATTTAAACTAAACAGAGGGTTCCTTACATTAGCTAACTTTATATTTAATTTGGATGCTTTGCAATGCCAGGTTTTACCCCTGCAGAAATGCTTACAGCCTTGCCTGGGTAACCAAATGCTAACTCTTACAGATATGTAAGACTACAAAAATTATCCTTGGCTTTTCCTGATTGAATCCAGGTAGTTTACACATAATTTATGTAGGCTATGTATATGAAGGATCTGCTTTTATCAAAATGAATATTTTCACTTAGAAAATACAAATCAACTTTGGCTTTATTATTCTTCTCAAACCTTTCTTCGAGTGACAGGCAAATCAACACATTTGCCAAGCATCAAGCACCTAAAAATTTTTTGGTTTATACTGAATACACAGTGTGCCCCCAACAAATGCATATTCTCCATTTTCCTGTGACACATTATATTCTCCCATCAATGAAACAGGTTGTGTAGGAACAAATATGTCCTCCTGAAGCATATCTCACAAAACCAATGAAAGAAAATTAATACCTTGGATTAAGTGTTTTTCCTTTTTCTTTAATCGCAATTGTAAAAGGGGGAGAGAGGAATCCCCCACCCTGTTTATACTTCAGTCAACCAAAAAAAGGCTTTAAATGCAGGAAGAAGTAGGAATTAAGTAAAGTCAAGTCATACCTACATTCCACTGAAAACATTTATAAGCAAGTTTAATGTTAGCTTTGCAGGTAGAAGTCCTGCAACATGTAGCCACAAATGAGGGAAAGACAGAAGGATTTAAAATTGGGAACGACACAATGCAGGAAGAGGTTCAAGTGCGGTATTCCAGGAAAGCTGATGAGTCACTGACCGAGGACAAGATTCCCATTCAAGTAGGAGTCACCTGAGACAAAATCTCTGTGCAGACTCTCTGATTTTCCCTGAATTGAACACAGAAAGAGGCAGCAGCCAAAATCAAAGCAGCCAGTTCTGAAGAGGACTTTCAGCTCCCAGTATTTACAGTCCAAGCATTCACGGGTTTTTGATTTAGCTTCCGTATTTCAGTCTTTAAAAACACTAAGACAATTTTTATATTTATCTATTCAGGCTTCACCTTTTCAGGATTTGCTGGAAATTGGTAAAGCCCATGCAGAGAAGGGCCCTGCTATAGGTGTGGTATTCATATCCAGTGGTAGAATCAAGTTCCCTGTTACAGCCCACTTTGAGAAAGCCACTCTCTCTGGCATGAGAAGCAGTAACTTTTCAAATGGAAGTTGA
>WAAD01018879.1:94609-110516 GCA_013389945.1 Fregata magnificens
AAAAAGTCTCGAAATATTTCTCTGCTCCTACAAACTGCTGAAGAGAATAAAGTTACGTGTTTGTGGTCGCACATACCTACACTGATTATCAACATGCTTTATACTTTAAGAACGTTTTATACAGAAAAATTAGCTAGCTGGTGTTCTATGAAAACAGATTTGGTAGGCCTCTAAGTATTTTATTCAATTTCACTGGAAAAGCATGCTGAGATGTGGATGGCTCTAGGGACGTTCCAGACAAAGCATTCTGAGAAGGCCACACCTTAAACGGTTAATGCAATTCTGGCAATCTCTTAATTCCTCTCCTTATCTGGCAGCAATAAAGCTCAGTTATGTAATCTGACACTTCCTATACTTGGATGCTCAGTTAGAGAAATTAAAATAAGTGAAGGATTCCTCAGAAACTGTGCGGTTTCTACCCAAAAAAGAAAATCACTCTTGATATGCTGATGTAAACAAGGAGATATTTCTACAGACAGAATTCATAGAAATTAAGAACAGACCTCAAGAAGTCATGCAGTCCATCATCTCCCACTCTCCGATGCTACTTAAATATTGATGGCACCCCTGCCAAATGTTTATCTATCCAATGTTTAAAAAGCCTTTCTGCCTGTTCCTCCTATTAAAATCCCCTTGCTACAAGTTTAAGCTGTTATTTCTTCTAATGTAGCCACCAGGCGTGGCAAACAATTGGTCATTATTCTCTTTCAAACAAAATAAATCCAAGTCTGTCAACCTTTTCTCAAAAATCAGCTTTTAAATATATTTGGTTTTGACATATTTCTCCGGACTCTCCTCTCTAAAACTGACTGTTGTGCACGAGAAGCAAACTGAGAAATAAGTGGTGTCAAAAAGGCATCTTGAATCCTTTTCCAGCATGAGAAAGGTATTTCACTTTAATCACTCAGACTCCTCTATCTTTAAAAACCGGGGGCCAATCTTCACAGAATCCTTTGTACCTGCTAGATGTGCGGAAGTTCTTAGATATTCCAGACTACAGGAAAACCTTCAAAAGCCAATTAAGCTCCATATCTGTCTTGTACTGGGGAGCCCAGAACTGGACACAGTACTCCAGATGTATGTATACTATTTATCTTTTCTAAGCAAAGACAAGAACTAGATAGCATAGCACTAATTCCATATTTAAAAAAAAAGTTTACGTTAAACTTTGACAGTGTAGGTGAAATTTCTAAAATGACAAGTATTTTATTTACTTTGCCCTAGTTTATACCTTTGGCAAAGGCAGAGAAAGCTTCTTAATCGCCACTAAGAGACCAAAGGCAATTCCTGCAAAGTGGTCTCTGTCATCTAAAGATGACACACACAAAGCACATTGCAAATACCTCCTTCCGCTAGGATTATGAAGCTAATCTAAATATGCTACTCGCGGATTACACCTAGGCCATTTTATTAGATTTGAAACCAAAGAGAATATTTCTCCTGTTATTCAAAATGAAATGCAAGAACTGAAAATAAAAGTGAGGCTGATCAGCATTTGGTTGAGTGAACAGGCTCTTTCGTTACCAAACCCCAACCCACAGAACTGCCCAAAGGAAGAGGGATAAAAACATGAAACAATTATCATTCTGGAATCACAGTTTTGTATGATAATATAAACAGATAGATAGTGGTCAAACCTGACAGCAATTAAGTATTCAAAGACAAGATATACAGAACAGAGATACAAATCTCTCTTCGGTTCTGGAACTTGTAACACAAAGAAGGATGAAATGCACCGATACAAAGAAAAAAAGATTTGAATCTGTTACAAGGTCCAGAGTTTAGTTCATAACTTCACCAGATTTTAAATTTTACACTTTGGAATTTTTAACAACAACAACAAAAATACAGCCAAGAAAATTCAATACTTTCAAGAACATGTCTGGACTATTTAATCTAAGGACTGAATCACAACAGCTTGGGTGCAGGGGAGGGAAACTAGCCAGAAACAAGAACTTGGTAGAACTCCTAGTTGGAAGGATGGGAAAAATAATCCAGGACAAAAGAGCTAAGTATTAGAGACGAGGTTACAGCTGGGGAGGCCTGTGCACTGATTTGCAATTTTTTGTGTTATGTTTAAGTTATTTTATTCCCAACTCTCAGTTTATTTTACCTACATGCAGCACATGTAATGAGAACACACCCTCACAATGAAATCTGAAGTACCAAGAATTAAATTGTCCCTATCTCTAAGTTAACAAACATCAAGAGACTGAGGTGAAAACCTTTTTTGCCCTTTTTTTTTTTAATGTGCAATAGTCAGCAGAGAATTAAGCACCTTTGTGTTTACAATATGAAACACTACATTTCATAAAACCTGATGCCTGGAATAATGGAGGCACTGCAAGCTTGGCCAGGCCAGAGTTAGAGTCTGAATGCATGGAAGGTATAGCAATAATTAGGTTTTTACAAAACAAAGCGTTCGTTTCATTTCAGTTAAACCACAGAAACGGTGTGTGTTTACATTATTTACTCCAAAGTCTCATTTCCTTTTCACTTACTACATACAGGAGACAGGAACTTCAAATAACAAAGCTGTGGTGCATTAATGAAATGGAGAATGACTTGCTCTTTGTTATTTACAGCACTCATGGAAGAGAGACATGTATGTGCCAAAGAAATTTGGGTGAGCATCAGTGCTCTCTTTACCTTTCAGGACTTAAAATAAATTACTCCAACACAGATTATCATATGTATCATGAAGTGTTATACACTAAGGTAAGGAATAGATGCGTAACTCTAATGAAAAACAAAAACACACAGGAATTCTGCATCTGATTTGGTTGTCAAAATATCTGTATGGACTAAAGGAACAAATTATGTTCCCCACCTGTGTTTCAAGGGATAATTTTATTTTTGCAAGTTAAGGGACATTTCTTTCAATTTTAAAAACTGCACATTCAGGACTGGCAATGAAGATATGTCTGCCATTCTCTTAAGACACTATATTTGTTAAAAGAAATTTACTATAATATACAAAGGAAGTTATCTGTTTAGCACACAGCCAATGCAGAGAGAAATTCTATGCACATAGGAACTGATCGGCAGAGACTGGTTTTGGTTTGCTTATAATCACGCTGTTATTGTTTGTGAATGTCATTAGAGAGCTATAGATTTCTTAAAATGTACTACATTTCAGACAGTTGCAAGTTTGCACTACAGGCCTGCCTTCACTGCAACAGCATACTCTTAAACAAAGAGTTTGTCAACAAAACGAAATGAAAACATTGATCGCTTCAACATGTCGGTGATGTTTAAAAGAAGTTTAAAAATTACTTCCTGAAATATATTTTCAGAGATCATTCCAGACACAAGATGATGATCTTGTGCCCAGAAAGGTTGCAGTGTCTCACAGCTTCCTCCCAAAAGGCCTCCCTTTCATTCCATGATTCAGCAGCAACCCAGATAACACTCAAGTACCACACATACTCCCTTTCATCTTATTCATGCCTTTCTTCTAATGAGAATCCCCTTTCCTCTCAGACCATGCAAACACCTCCCCTTTTCCCTACTCTATCCGTGGAGCAGGAGAGGGAAGAGACACTATCCTCCTTCGTTCTGTCTTGGGGAAATCAGAGCAACAATATATCCTTCAGTATTTTCTGGTATTCAACTATGAATTATCCTCGCTTCCTAAATAATGTACGTTGACATAGTGGACACCACCATATCCATCTGGAAAGAATCTCAGTGTTTTATATTATTTCAAGAGGTACTGGGAGAGATTGTTACAAAACGCAAGAAGAACAGAACGGGATTCTGCTTTCTAAGTGGGTTCCATGCCAGCACTGAGAAGATAACCCACTGAGGATGAATGTAATGTTGCCCTGAGGGGAGTCTGAAGTGGTCTTTTGACCTCTCGGAGAAACCCAGAACTTGGCTTCTAGAGATGGAATAAACAAACAAAAAGGTCCCAAAAGCTACATTGTTCTGAGACTTCAAAAGATCAGGCCCATGCTGAGTGGCTTGTCAATCATTTTAGTGTCCATCCATCACCTCAAAACACTCCTCAAGATTTTTGTTGGCTTGTGGTTTTCGCTTTCTGCAAGTCCCAGAAGTTAGTCATTTTAGATATTGTTAACCAACAGTTCTCAAATATTTTTTAAATGATGTGTAACATCTTTGCGGTAACCCATCTTTCATCCAGGACAGTAAATACAGCAACATCCCTTTGCAACTATAACACTTGTTAAAAAAGTGAGAGCATGAAAACTGAACTGAAATCTGTTGAATTCATCTCTTTATATCTGTATTTAGTATATACATACACACACACAAACACAGTTAGGCAGACAGATACACACACGTCCCTAACATGAAGAAAGCCAGCATCGAGGGATTACTGAAGCCTCGGGCCACTACCACTGAGTGACTTGCAGACAGTTGAGGGATTCAGACTCACTACAGCTTCGCTGTAATGTTTTTAATTTACACCAGTTCAACCCCCCTCTTCGTTGATGTTTCTACAAATACAGGGAACAAACTCAAGCTCATATTTAATATCTGTGTTGCCTTTGGTTTATCAATCCCCATCTTTCTCAGATTAAGACCATGCATTCTTTGCTCCATTTACAGACCCAGAAGTTTCAATCTGGTAATATCCAGTCAGGTCTCTGCCAAACAAATAACAATTAGTAATTATTTCTCACGTTTCAGATGCCCAAACTGCAAGGGAAAGAGGTTTGATTGAGCTCACAGTCAACTCAAAGCCACAACTTCAAAGGAACTCAAGCTTTTATTAGTTCTAGTATTCCTAAAATAACTTGGTTTTACCAGTGGCTTGATGGCAATAAAACTTACAAAACTATTATTTCTGTTCTGGAAAAACAATGTCCTTAATCAGAGAGTCACTTCTTGTGAACATGTGTGATTAATGTACAATACCAAAAAACCCCCCATTCCCACTCCCTGCTTTCATCAAAGCAAAGAGCTGCTGCTTAGTAAATGCAACTACTCTGTAAGCGTTCTTTTAAATAGCCTCAACTTCTTAATTTCTAAAATAGACTCCAAGATTAGCTCAGAAATCACAACTTAATATATTCACTTCACATCATAACGATTGCTTCTTAAGATTCTCTTATACAAAAATCCTCTTCTGAATTAAAAGAAAAAAATAACTTACAGTATGTTATGCCTCATACACTGAAAACTACTTTTCAAGAAACACATGTACATTAGTAATCAGTAACAGTAGTAAACAGCACCTAGGTATTGCCTAAAAACTGTGCAAAATGCCATCTTATTTTAGGTTTCAAAGCTTAAAATTGTGGAAAGCAGCCTCGTCTTAAAGGAGCTTGCAGATTCCCCAACAGTATAAGTTTGACTCCATAAATAATATGTCATGACAAGTGAAGGGGCAGACAGGGGATGGCAACACAAAATGGCCAGCCAAGAACAAAATGTGAGTAGTTGGGTCTTGGGGGGATTTATTTTGAGAGAGAGAGAGCTCATTTATGTAGAAAGAAGACCTTCTAGGATTCATAGTCACAGGAACAACATCTTCCATAGTATAAATGTGACAACCAAACAAAGTATTTGTTTAAAGCTCTTCTTGATGAGTTGAAACCTCCTCACGGCTTAGGTACATATCACGGCATCTGAGTTTAGAAAGGACAGCTAGACCCTCAAAAGGCAATTAACTTCAGTGCACTTTGATATTGTTTATTTAGAAACAGGTCCTTCTGGCCAACATTTAAACTGCAGCATTCCATTTTTGCAAGTGCAAGGTCAGAAAATTCCCCCAAAAGAAAACAAACTAAAAGATACGATGCTGAATAAGGTTCCAGAAGACCTTCAGAAAGGTGATTTCTATGTACACATTCTACTACAATGACTACAATCTTCACTTTACTATATGAAGCTACTCCTAGGTATTGCTGTGGTACTGAATACAAATCAAACTATACATTCCAGTATCTCATCTGAGCATGTAATCACTTGACAAATCAATCAGCACTCACTTCACTCAAAAATACAAAGGGACAGATTCACCCCCTGGTTCCAGGAGGATCTGCAATCAGAGATTGAGATGAAAAGAGCCCAGGGCTTCTCCTGTTTCTCTGCTCTGCCTGTTCTGCTTCAGGCAGTTCCAGCAGGAAACAGGCCATAGCAAAGCCGCTCACCAATTAAAACGAGTCACACCTTTCCCTCATCTGGCTTCTGAAAAAGTCCAAAAGCCAACATGGGAATGGGAGATGAATTGGGGTGAAACTTAGTGCTCGGGCTTCCTGTCCTCTCTGCTCTCCGGCCCGTCGCCCTTGCAGTGGATGAGCCACGTACCCCATAGCCAGCCAGGAGGGCATTATATTCCTTCCTAGTAAATGTATAGGAGTTAGAGAAGTAGGAGAGGAGTAGTCTACCAAAGGGAGAAATAATTTTTCCACAGGCGGTCTTGAGGGAAGAATCAGCCTTATGGATGAACTAGACACGAGGTAAAACTTACAAAAACATGAAACAGTGCTAGAGAAGAAAGATGAGTAAAAAATCCTGTATAATGGAGATAGAGCTTTCTATTTGTGCTACCCAAAACTAACGGGCAAGCCCTCAACCCAGAGATCAGTTAAACCTTGCTGCACAATTCCTTGCAGCGGACTGCATGCCTAAATCCTGTGAAAGACAAGTATTTAAAGAATGCATTTAAAATTAATATATTTTTACATTGAAATGGGAGAAACAGCGTTTATATCCTTAATACATTTTCACAGTGGAAAGACTGGCTTATAACAAAACCAAAGTAGCCATTACAGTATCTGCAGAGATTGTGCCATTTTCCTGCATGTTTCAAAGTCAGTGTTCGAATCCAAAGCACTCTGGTCCTTCCCAAAGGAATTTTGTAGCAGGTGGTGTTAATAATCCTTGAAACAGGATTCTCTTTTGCTGCACCAGCTAAAAGTTAGGGGAAAAGCGATTATGACAAAGACTTCACCTGACCCAGTAATGCCTCTGTCATTTGTCACCTATCATGTCAGTTTTAGAATAAGCAGGTATAACATTTCAATCATAATACTGCAGATTTACTTCTACACCTGCCAAGGTTGAAGGCTACTGTGCTCTTAGAGAGCCATTCTCCCACAGGAAAATATATGGAAATGAGAAAGAGCTACATTCTGCAAGGAACTGTCAGTTTTCTTGAGGGCTTTTACAAACCCCTTCTCCTCTGTTTAATCATTTAAAAAAAAAAAAAAAAAGAAACGAGGAATGGTGAGGTAGAGGTCAAACCAGAATGCCTCTAGTGAAATATCTCTGCGACAGTTTTCTGAAGTCACCTTATTGAAAGTAACACTGCTTCCTGTCTTAACATGAATGCTTTCTAGTTTTCATTTATGTTGATTGCTCATGCAGTAAAAAATGTCTGGGGCAGCAATGTCACATCACATAAGGAAGAGTTGAAAGATATGATACCTTTCTAATATCTAACCCCAAAGTTACAGATACCTCAGAGCCATTATTTTGTCATTAAAGTCCTATCTTTCTAATAAATTAAAGACCTTTGGACCCGTATTATACACTGGAGTTATAGAAGTACATAAGCTAAGCATTTCACTATTAAATATGTACTTTTCCAAAATGCAATAAAAATAATTTATTTCACGTGGGACATTCACCAGACACATTTTAAATATACCATACAAATTCTTGGATGTTTTCCCATAAATATTTGATGTGTGGATGTAAAATGATAACAGATATTAAATAACTTTAATTGGTATATTTAATTCATTTTAAACTATTCAATTTCCAGACTTCTTTCCTCTTTTAGATGGCAATTTAGCACTTTAAAACACTACAAGATAGGTATATCCACATATTTGAAAACAACTCCAAAAGGCAAAATCACTGTATTAACAGCAAATTTAGAAAATCTGTGTCTAGAGATCTAATTAACTGATTTTTTTTTTTTTTAAAGGAAAAAATTTTCAGGAGCTCGGTCATATCGGAAAGAGATTTCATCTTCTAGTGCTACTGGCCAGAACAAGAAACATTAATCTAAAATACCCTTACTTTGATTTGTCAACTTTGATGCATTCAGATATAACTGGACAGAGCTACTGTATGGATTAGGTTTATGAATAAAACTGTAATTTTCAAAAATGGTTATTTCTATGAAATTCTAGTCTGTAGTGGTTACAGTGTCATCAGATCTGTTGATTTTCTACCAGCTTTTCAATTCAAAGCAGACTATCACGACCACCTTAGTCACTAAACCAAATTTTACCCCAGGGGCAATTTGCATTCCCATTTTCAGACCACATGCTATTTTCAACTCAACTAAAGTAGGTGCTACGATACCCTGTTAGAAAACCAGGGCACTGCTCTTTACATGTGCAAAGAAAAAACAATTAGCATCTATTCAGTTTAAATAAGAGTAAAATGACCAAGAAGATTTCAACTATACAAATTACATACAATTGTAGAATATTTTAAAACCCTTAATCCTGCAGCATCTGAGAGAGATGTTTGTTTAAAACATTAAGGTATTGAGGAAGTACCTTTTGGTGCTTTAGCTCTTCATTAAAAAAAGCATTAATGTATTTTATTACTTGTTTTAAGTAGATAATGTCAAGATCTGGTCCTCAATGAGTAAAGTGGAGACTATCTTACTATAATAAGGCTAGCATCTTTAAAGAAAAAACCAACACGTTTCAGGAGTTTTCTTCCCCTGTCCAATTTATTCCTGCCCACGTTTCCCAGTGCTCTCAATCCCACACTCAGATTTCCTGTTCTTCCCACTCCTTTTCACACACTTGTAACCATTCTTTTCCCCTTCCTTTTCAGCCCACCTCCCTTTGTCCTTCCAGCTCCATTGCTCCTATGAATCCACCTCTCCTCCCACTTCTGCTATTTCCATATTTCTTTTAAAACAAAACAGAAAAACAGAGGGAGAGAGAGAGAAGTGCCCAAAGAAATACCCCCTTAAGAAAGGAAAAATCACCCACAAACAAAAACTCAAGGAAAACAATGAATAACCCTGCAGCTGTACAGAGCTCTGTTGTTCTGTATGCGACATTAGACTCTGTTATCTTTTGCCTTTTTATTTAGACTATAAACTAAACAAGTTAAGATCAGAGATTTAATTCAGTAGGTCACTTATTTGATTTCAGGAGGCAAAGATGGATAGCTGGTTGAGTTCAGGTGGTCTAAGCAACGACTGCAAAAAACAGTCAAAATCAAGCTTCCATCAAGGAGATGCAAGATTCTTCCTAAACTTGTCGTCTTAAAGGCATCCTAGCTGCATCAACAGGATTACTTACATCTTGCACTACAACCAGTAGCAATCTGGAGGGCTCTGCAATATCTGGTTGCCATGTAACTATCATCTACATCCGAAGATACATTCATGTCTGGAATAAGAACTAAGCTTTTCCCATGTTACTGGCTTTAACCGCAGCGTGGCTTCCCCTTTATCCTCCCCTCTCAGACTTCTCTACTCCTTTTCTCCAGGTGCTGAGATTAAGTGCCTATATATCAAAGAATGATTGCCAAGGAAAGCAAAAGTTAGATTATAATCAACACAGAGCTCAAGCCTCAGTCCTTACACTCCTCATATGGCTGGTGTCAAAACAATAAGTGCTCCATATGCCTTTAGACACATTCAGTCTCACGTACTCTTGTCCCTTCACGAGGCATGTGTCACCAGCCTGCAATGAATGGTGCAAATGCACCTGCACAGATCTAAAAATTTAACCTGAAGTTCACATTAATAATGAAGCACTCCAGGTGGTCTGCAAGCTGGGACCATAATGAGGAACTTTCAGTGACACACTAGTTATCAAATGTTGAGCCAGGTCACTACACATGAATAAAGTGATCTCCCTAGAAAGATGAAAGGGGAATTATTTTTTCTTTTTAAGAGAGATTACATTTGCCTTCTGTAAAAAGTCTGAAGAAAGACAATGCGCTAATACATTTAACTTGATTAGACTGGAACTGAATAAAACACATCAAGAACTATCAAAGGAGCAGAAAATTTTTCTGAACTGTATATGCAACAGTGGCTAAATCCCGCGTGGTGCCCTCTCAACCCCTGCTGACAGCAGACCTCTTAACTGTGGTTGCACCGCTTGCAAAACCAGTGGAGGAATGACGCTGATCATTCTTGTCGCTGCTGGAGGAAGGAAGCAGGGGCACAAAGAACGTCAGAGGTGATAGCACTGGCCCTGGGAACCGGGAGCACCTTTCTCTCAGCCCAATGCCTGCCTCTGCTCACCACTTACCAATTCCAGGGAGCAGGGTGCCCCCAAGCTCTGTAGAGACAACCTTCAGGAAGAGGCACGACAAGCATCTGAAGGAAAATTAGGGTCTCCTTCAATCTGCAAGGGACTGAGCCCCCATTTGCCCAGCTTCACACCTGCTCTGTCCCCTGGCAAGTAGGAAGGATATGAAAACACTCTGGCACTCTTCTCACGGAAGTTGCTCAGGTCAGAGGATGAGGGACAGACATTATCCGTAAGGTACTGTTCCTGCTTCAAAGAGCCCAGGCAGAATATGTACAGGGAAAAACATACGTAGGATACAAAACTGATGTCCTATGTTGCCCGTGCGTCAGAAGGTCTTCAAACAGCCCTGGATGGCAGGTCATTATGGCAGACAGCCACATAAGCAGCTACATAACAGTTCCGATCTGTTCAGTCCCATGTTGTGCACGACCCATATAGCACATCTAGTACAAACCACTTTGTGTTCTTGGCCCTTGCTAAGGAACGGCAGGAAGAAGCGACGGCGTACAGAAGGCAGCTCACTTGCACAGCCACCTCGGGCATTCCCTTTCATCCCACAAGGAGAAAACAGAATCAGGATCCAGAAATGAGAAAGCTGAGAAGGTCTTAAGCTTTACAGCCTTTTCTAAATTTTTACCCCAGGGGCTTGCCCTGAGGGAAAATTACTTCTAAAGCTTTGCCTACTGAGAGAGAAATGCCAGTTATTGTAACAGGGAGCAAAGAAATATTGGATTGCACACTCAGCAACATGTATCATGACTGTATAGGAGCAGGTTGATGAAACCTGGAAATGGGGGAGGACTGAAAGAGAGCAGGATGGTCCCCTAAAAACTTAGCAACACAAGGTCTGTTTGAATTTCCCTACGCATTGTAATATTTCTGTGACTAAGCACCAGAACAATACAGTTATGTTATAAATCAAGTTCAGTTCAAACTAGAAAAGTTCTTCATACACTTCACAGATGTGTATAACACAAGGACACAGAAAAATACAAGGAGTGAAGTCTCTGAATTTTGTTTGTTCCTGATCCGGTAATCAAAAGCAAGCAAGCTTTTACTGTTTTCTACTCTACTTCTCGAAAAAGGTATCTCAGTGAGATACCCAAAGATACAATAAAAAAAAATCCCCAAAGATACAATAAATCAGTTAGTTGTTCTTCTCATAAAGATAATTAAAGCACTATACAGAACTTATGGGTAAGCTTCCTTGCCAATATGCACAATTCAACATCAACAGCATTCAAACCTCTTCAGAAAGATGAACACATATGCAATCGTACCAGCTTGAAAAAGCAAAAATAAGTCTATTTACTGCATGACTCTGGAAACTAAATGTAAAGCTTTCCTTGAGAGAAAGCCAGCTCCAAATCTTATGAAGCTGTTTTAGCTTAATTGTTTTGAGATGTAGATGTAAACAATGCAGAGTGACATTCTTCATTTGGGAGAAAAACCAAAACCAAAGAATAAACACAGTTGCTGGATCTGAAGCAAGCTGTTCGCTGTCCTGAAATAATATAACTTACTTAGACATGTTTTCATGCTGAGAAGCTGGAGAAGCCAAGGTGTTGCTTAAGGGCCATTTGAGACGCTTTTGCCAGCATATTTTGAGGCCAGCATATTTTTTGCAAGATAGTGTTATTTTCTTTTTCTCCAATCATCCCTACATGGAAACAGATATCAACTTCTGAAATATTGCAGCCTGTGGTTTATCGCCCAAGTAAATCATTGTACTTCTGGGGAAAAAAACCACCACCTAGAACAGGAATAATGGAAAAATGAATCCAAAAGCAAAAAATGTATAGGAACTAAGTGACAAGTTATTATTCCCATCAGTGTGCAGGCCTCATTGCCAGAAAGAATTAATCCTGATACTAATTTGAAGACTTCCATGAACTAATACTAAACATACCTATTTTAATCTTTTTAAAATTCATTTTTAGTAAAACCTGACCACTAACTTTAGCAAGCTGTTCTCAGAAGTCAAGCCTACTATTTTTCACATCACCTGAAACATGGTCTTCTGTCCCTAAAGGGCTCTTTCTGAAGAAACAGTATGTTAGCATCCATTACTGTAACCCATTGATGTATATTTTATTTGTGGTTTTAAAGTTTTCAACCACTTTTCTTTGATGCACTGCATAATCAGTAGTAGTCAAAAGACTACTTTAAAAAATGGAAGCCTCTGAACAAATTTTGTGATAAACCATCAAAGCAGTGGAGTTTGAATTAAAAGCCTGAAGGGTAAGAAACAAACCAAACTTGAAACAACTGAGGTCTCTAAGAACAATGGCAGGGATGGAGGAAATCGCTACCATTAGCAACACTGGAAAGCTTAATTCAAAACAACTATCAGACACAGCTTCTTTGTTTACCTGGATCTAGAATTAAAACAATGGATGCTGTCAATCTTACACCGGTATAAATGTGAACCTTTATATTTCTATACTGAAAATGGTTCAACAGTCAACCGTAAAATCGTACTTCACAGCCCCATGAAAAGTGGTCACACAGCTCCTCAAATGAAAGCTAGGATATTTCAGGTCACTACTACTGACTTGTGGCCCATGGAGGGCTTAAAATCCTACTTTGAAGGAATCCACAAAAGGTAACTAAGAGAAGAAGGTGTGCTGGCAGCAGGCTTAAACTCATGGTACATACAGGCCATACTTCTACTACAAAATGTATAGTCATTCACAAATTAGAAAAGGCTGAAAAATGCTTCTGTAGACAATTTTCATTCATTAGTAATGGGAATGTTTTATGGGTACCTTACAAACACGCATCAATCCTTTATCTAATTTTTCTATTATACTTAATGCCAAATTTATGTAAATATAGATTACCAATGAATGACTAGAAACTAGAAAATACAAGCTTTACTTCTTTTTACTTAATAGATTAAAACAATTACCAATCTACAGGTGGAAAAGTTTACTGTAATTCCTGTTCACTTTATTTAAAAATTAACATTATAATTTCAAAACTTTTTGAGAGTCACTTGCCTTGGAGCGGTCTTTTACATCATTTCAAAGCTCAGGTCCTTGAGCTTTAAAAATAATACTTCAGTTTATTATTCTAGGCAAAGAATTCTACTGAAAACTCTCTTTCAATGTTTGAACAAGCATTGACAAAATGGTGGCAAAAAGTTCACAGCCAGGCTGGGAGTCACAGAAGCAGTTTTACCAGTGCTCCACGAAATTCACATTCAGACACCAGACCCCTACGTAGTTCAGACCTTTTCGAACAGACCGGGGCAGAGCTGTCGTGGAGTGTGGGAAGTCTGCCAACCCTCAAAATCAGCAGTACAGCTGGGAAAAGGAGTCTGAACTATTGCAACACCTGAAACCAAAAATGTAGAGCTCATAAACAGTTCTAAACACATTTAAACTAAGAGTAATATAAACTCTTAGTCCTCATTAGCGTTTCCTATGTATATCAATCAGAAATGTTAATATAACTCCTTGGAACAACCAAATACTGTATGCATTTTTTTAACTGCAAAATTAAAGATACAGAAAAAAGGTCTTGCATAACACAAAGATAAAAGGTTTCCTTCTGAATTCAGCTACTGTTAACATTTGCACCTGGTGCTTACATAATTAAATACAGAAAACAACAATTGTACCCTAAGAAAAACTTAATTAGAGTAGGCATGTAGTAACAAATGCAAAATTACCATCATTAGTATGTCAGTGTTCTACAAATGGAAATGCTTAACTGCCAAGCCTACAACTCTCGTGTCTGATTTATTCCCACAGATGAGGAGGAGACAGCCATTTGCACCCTTCTGTAATTTCAGGGCAACTGCATCCAGGGGGAGGTTTACTCACAAAGGAGCAGGCAGGAGTACTGCTGTCATCTTGTCTCTCTCTCCAGAAATTCAGAAGGTGTACTTTCGTTTACAGACATTTTGCGCTACAAAAGCAAAACCAGGTTGGGCAGCCTGGAACAAACTAATGAGCGTACAAATCTCTTATGTGTCCTGATCCTTCGTCATTTCCTTGTGGGCTGCTTCACAGGCACCTGCTTTTCTCACAGATGAGACATTGTGAATTACATGACAGCTTCCCCCTCTGCCCCCGCCCCGACCAAAGCAACAGGAATCCTTTAATTCCAGGCTTAAAGCTGTAACAAAAAAAAATTAAGATTCCAGGGAAAAATGTTTCAATGGCATAATGGTATAGATAGTGATGCACTGGAAAAGATTGCCTATAGAAGTTGCAGAGTCACAAGCAAAAACACAAGGAAGAGTTCGACAAGTATCCACCAGGAGTGACCTAAGCAAAAGCGATACTGTCTGATCCAGCCTTGCTTTCCTCTGATTATATACAGAATCTTTTAAAATAGCTAAAATACTTTTACCCAGACCTGCGAAAGATCAGCAGCTGTGATGCCTGTGTGAAGACTCACATGAGGGAAAGAAATGATCCCCACAGTTATAATAAACCAAGAACTTTTCCAGTTGTCTTCTACCATCTTAGTTAGGGGGAACAGTACTCACAAATCTTCAAATCCCGCCACACAAAAGATGAAACTCAGTACGACTAAATACAACCGCGTACGTCATAGCCTTGTGAACCCAGATGTTCTATTTCACATGAAATGGGCACACTGCTGTAAGGCCCAAATTTACTGCCAGAAGTCTGTAATTCTCTAAATGCCAAGATACTTTAATTTGCCAGGAATTAATGTGAGCTTAAAATGGGTATTTAAATGCTTTGTATATTTAATCAACTTTCCTCAATTATTAAACTGTAAATATTCCCTGAGTATTAGGGCATTAATTCGCTCTGAGAAGCTCCTAAAGACTACGGCAGCCTTCCTGGATATTTCATGCCTGCAAAGTTATTTAAACATTACCACTGAAACTGTAAAGCTAAACAAGACTTCCTCACAGTGTCTCCCCTGGCAGGGCAGATATTTAACTAAAGCTAGCACCTAAAGCTAGACAATATTTAAACTGCGATTTGATAGCAGTTCCAGAGGAGACCTGATACAACTTGTTCAATACGAAGTATTAGGTTTTAAATAACATAAATGAAAGAAAACCACATAAATTTCATAATTCAGACTGTTTTTTAAAAAACATACAACCGTACGCTTGATGGCAAACCTGCCACACCCACCAGCGTGGACTCTGCCTTCCTTGTGCTGCAATACTAAAAGCCTGCAATCACATTTGGCCTTGCAAAAGGGAAAAAAACTTCCCTTTATTAAGAAAACCCAGAGAAGCACTAGGCAAAATTGTGGTCTGACCTTAAACTTTACCATGTAGTCAAGAAATAAAAAATAAGAAGCCTGGTTTATGAATTTTTGAAGCAAAATTCACATTAAGATAGTATGGGGCACAGATATGATTGTTTCTTGAGAAAACTACAGATACATAAGGTTACCCAGCTGTGCAGCCATGAAACATATTTTTCTTGATTCAATAAGGAACTATGGCAACCAAGGGTACTATGGCCTCACATATGCTGTAATAATGAGACATAATGAAGGGTCTTCTGGGAGCTCTCCCACAACTGTTAAAATTTTATAGCATCAAATCTGGGAATTAACTTTGAAAAAGAGGGAATCCTATTTAATATTTGATGTGCATTGGTACATTTTTCCTTTATAATGAAACAATTTCCTCTAAACATCCACATTCTTTATGTTTAAAAAAATTCAACTGCTCCTGTTGAATCAAG